>JAABNW020076670.1:0-18855 GCA_015164035.2 Radianthus crispa
TACATCTACATCTACATCTACATCTACATCTACATCTACATCTACATCTACATCTACATCTACATCTACATCTACATTTATTAGTCTTGCAAAGGGAGGCCTACCCTGCGAGCAGAGCCTCTTTCTCCGAGGAGGTTAAAGAGGCTCTGCTCGCAGGGCAAGGGGGGCCATGACGCAAGACATACACGCAAGATGATATAGAAGCGACAAATGTTACAGCTTATTGTTGATCCTTATATCACATTTGATTAAAAGAAAAGAAAATGAAAATGAAAACAAACAAACAAACAAACAAACAAACAACAACAAAACAAGGACAAGGACTAAACTTACGAAAAATAATTCCGCATGGTTTTGGCCAATTTATTTGTTTATGTTCCAAAAGTTGTGTCATGGTTTCAGTTTAATTAATTAAAATATAGCAAGAGTAATATGTTCCACAGTGAATTGTTCACTTCGTTTCGGCATCATTTTAATTCAAGCTCCTATGCTTTTCTTCCCCTCTATAGGCGTCCTCGCTTCCTTTCCGACAACTCCCCCTTTCTCTCCGTTAAAAAATATAAAGATGAATAGAAATGATCATGATGATCATGATCATGATGATGATGACGACAATATATAAAATCTTTCTCGGAATGGTTGTCCCCAGTCCCCGCGCTACTCTACATTTTGGCGCGCTTTTCAATATCCAAAAAAAACATTCAAATTTTTCTTTTTTATCCACAATTTCTTCTGATTCAATTTTTATCGGTAATTTTTCAAATACTTTTGCGAAATTTTATATATATATATATAAAAAAAAAGATTACATAATGTTATTTTTGAAAAAAAATTGGAATTTTAAATAACCGAATCAGCGGTATTCCAATCAAGCTGGCATGCTCGCCCAGGAATAAACGTCTCCATGAACGACAGGAAAATAACTTCTTCAATAATTCAACAATTGCTTGTGGTCTGATGGTAATAGCGAAGTTTTAAGATTCTGATTTCAAAATCTAGTATCTAATTGAGAGATACAACCATAATCATCGCGATCGGCTATTATTTTGTCAAAGAAAACCCGCCGTGTTTTTATCGATGGTTCATC
Source organism: Radianthus crispa (assembly GCA_015164035.2). Classification (NCBI taxonomy): domain Eukaryota; kingdom Metazoa; phylum Cnidaria; class Anthozoa; order Actiniaria; family Stichodactylidae; genus Radianthus; species Radianthus crispa. Next base: position 1,088 of record JAABNW020076670.1, read on the forward strand.
GAGTCTTCTCGTTCTTCCTTCAATTTTCTGAACATGAATGTCGAGGATTATGGCAACACAGACTTTCTAACTCGTTATACTTCACATTCATCGCGCCATTCAAGTCCAGATAAAAGCTCAGACCAAGATGGACTGCAGTTTGGTTCTCCTTTCTTTGCGATGCTTAACAACAGCTCCGAGAAGCAGTTCTGCAAACGAGAGAACATCGACCAATGCCTTGCATATCTGAATCAGGTACGTCTTAACCCTAGATACCAAAGATCTTTATTTATTTAACTAATTTGTCAATACTCTATTTTTATAACTTAAATTCCAAACGAATGTCTTAAGGAAAATGACTAGCATTAATGACCTGTTTACAAGAAAATTATTTTTTATTTAAAACGTCAATTGCTTCCAAATTTTAGTTTTTTTAAGCCTTAGCTTGCTTTCACTTCATTTTATTTTTATACCCTAATCCATTTTCTACAACTCTTTCGTTTCAGATATTCATTTCCCTAGACATAACATTTTCACTTTTGACTCAATTTTCAATGTTTCTCAAATTTTTGGCAAGAATTTGTTTATTTTCAAAAATAATTTTACTGAGGTTGCCCAAATATTTTTGAAAATTTCAAAATGAAGAAATAAGCTTAAAGACACATATAAAACAAAGACATTTTTTATCAATTTATCCACAGAATACTACAATTATTTGTTTCATTTCTTATTCAAATGAGTATTTATTTTGAATAAATTTGTTTTTGAAAATTTGTGAGTTTATTGCTCACCACACACCAATGAGCTGTTTGAGTTTAATTTATTAAATATTTTTTAGTACAGGGGAGCATCTGCTGTAGCCTATGTATGTGCTGCCATTAAATGAAAACGCGGGCTACATCTGCTATAACATTGTGAGAGAACAATTAGAGTACTGTATTAGAATAAAGTCGTCAATGAATTGGGATCAAGCGTTATACTTTATGGAAATTTCTGCACATTATTTTTGGAATTTGCAAGTGACATTTAGTTTGTAATCCAGCTATTGAGATTTGAATCATATATCAGAAAATAATATATGATTGCTATGAAATATTGGGTTTTTATGTTGTAAAAACTATTACAGCTAGGCACTTGCATGCAACAGTGTGTGAATCAAGAGTGCATCTTTAATCATGTGGGACTTGGTGACATGTGCAAGTTACTTATACAACAACTTATAACAACAGAGTTTGCAGAATTTTTATATGCAGTGAGAGTTGCTTTTTACAAGTTTTGTTTTGATTCAAGATTTTGTTTAGGTTCACAGGGTTTCCTCGGATCCCTTCATAAACAATCACCTCTTATATAGGTCATAAATAAAGGTTTTCCTATTTCATACAACTCCATCATTTCCTAGAATATCATTTCTTTGTTTAACAATGGTACATGAGCATAAGTAATATTCCATTTGGTTTTATTCTCCTAAGAAAGAACTTGAACATTATGAGATTTGTGTATTAATTTATTCATTTTTTCTAGGAATTCTGTATCCTTGGTTTCAATCCACTTTTCACACCCTCTCGAAATGGCAAAGACATTTCTGACACATTTGATATTGTCAGGCTTATAAATTGTACTTATGAACTGCTACAGCTTCAGCAGCAGAACTCCAAAGTCAGGACATCATTGGAAGAAAGGTAAGTTGTTTTTTCTGATCACTTCCATAGCAACCATGTGTTTTTAGAAATAGGTCAAAATTTTAAGCTTTAAGCTTTCAAGCCAAAGATGGGTTATTCAAAAAATAAGCATGGCAAAATTGAAATAATTAAAATCCTTAATTTACAGTATTTCAGATTATATTTTGCAACAAATTCTTCCAGGACTTAACACTCCCTGCAACCCTGTGTTTTATTCTTAAAAATTTTCTTGCTCTAGAATGATGGAATAGAAATCAATGCATAAAATGGCATGACATAAAAACAAATATGAATTTTAAACATTGCATCTTTTACATGTATTTTTCCAGGAATCTCAGATCAGAATGTGACAATGAATATCTGATACAAACTCAAAATAGACTCAAGGTAAATAATTTTTTTAATTTATTCATTGGTTGGAGCTATTTTTTATGTTCTCTTTGTAAACCTTTCTATTTCATTGTGATATCTTAAATAAATATGTTTTTTTGTTTGATTTTTTCTACATTTAGGCCCAAATTGAAAGTCTGGAAAGAGAGTTGGCCATGTCCAATGAAAGGGAAAGACAACAAAAAACTAAAGTTGCAAATATGAAAGAAGAACTAAAAACTGAAAAGGATGAGGTAAAAAACACCTTCCAAATACCAGTGATTTCATGTGGGCTCATCTACAGGTTTGGATCCATTAATCATAGATTCTGCCATTAATTTCAGTGCCAAAATTTATTTATGTCTTAAACCTAGGTCAAGAGACTGAAGTCCAATTTTCAGCAGCTTCATAACCAAATAAGTCATGAAAAAAAGAAAAAGGAAAAAGAAGTTGTGAGACTAAAAGAAAGAGTCCACCAGGTACCGTAAATAGTTACCTTTGTTGTTCTGTGGCCACTCTTTTTGTTGCTATGTGCTGATCAAGACAGCAGTTGTGACAAGGAAATTGGGCAATACTCTTTCGTCAATCAAGTGCAAAGATCTAAGACCAGTTTCCCTGTCGCAACTGTCGTCTCAGGTAGCCCAGCAATGAAAAGAGTGATAAAATTGAGATATGTGTAAAATGCTGCTAAAATTGAATGGATATGGGATTGTTTATTGAAACTTTCCCAAATTGTTATCTTTTTTTGAAGATGCTGACAGACAAGAGTCAAGAAAAAAGAATTGGGATGGAGATCCTTAATTCTCTGCAAAGAGCGGATGGGAAAAGAGCAATGTGGAATACAGGCAATAGGTATACCTATTTTCCATTCCATTTCATCGCATTTATCAATCTACCTGGCATGCATATCTATTTGGTCCATCCATCTACTCATTCATCTTCCCCTCATTTCATTCCCATTTAGTCATCCATTTTTCCTTCCATCTTTTCCCATTCATAGTCCAGTAATAGTCCATCTTTTCACCTAAATATTTTACATTCCTTATCAAATTATTACAGATTTCATAATCTTTCAGTAGACAATTTTTACTGATTATCATCGTGATTATCATTATGTTTCAGAAGCGAAGAGGAAATGTACAGGTTACTGGTAACAAATTACGAGGCCCGACAAAAGGTACACCATAACACATTCCATTTTATTAGAGACTAGTGTCATTCAAACTAATGCTCCTCGAATTATAGAAGTCCTTTTTGTATTTTGAAAGTGATTCATTAATTAGAGCAAAGATAATAATGAGTACCCCCTAACTGTAATTTTCAAATTTTGAGAGAATAGCTTTCACAGTGCTTTCTTACAAGGGCTTTGTTTACCAAAACATAACATTCATGCTTTTAGACAAAATAGTAGATTACTCATGCTGTTATACTTTTATCTTCATTACTTGGTTGGTTTTATCTTACACAATACAGTAAAACTACCATTTCTGGTATTTTTATTATATTCATATAATGACTCCTGTTCAATACAGCCACCTTTGGGGGGGGGGGGGGGACATTACTATACATTCTCTCCCTTGAGGGCAATTATTGCTTGTTTCCCTGGTTTGAGCTACATTCCAATGTGTCTGGAGGGTCTATACTTATAGCAAAATGTGCCAGTTTTAAAACCAAAAATAAATTATTTCACTCAACTACATTTTCATTCTTTAGTGGACCAGCTACTAGGTTTTTACTAAAACAATTAGACCTCTCTCCCTCATGGCCTAAGAGTAAAGAGCTCATTCAGTGTTCAGCCTCATGGGCTTTGAATTGTAGACCATTTGGACTCGAGGACTAATTGTTAAATAGTTGCATCCTGAAATATGGTCAGGACTAGTTTCTTCAGTTGTTATTGGGTCTTTGACTGGCTTATTCATTAATTTTGTTACTGAATAGAAACCCCCTGTGTTGTATTTGATAGGAACTGATTAAAGAGAACAATGACCTGCGGGATTCCCTGCTGGATATGCAAGCTGAACTCATTAGTGCATTAAATCAACAGCAGCCAACAGGATATGACAGTGATTCTGAGGTAGAAATAAGTTTGAATACAACAAAAATCATTGATTAGTGACTATACTGTTAGATAGGATCAGACTTGATTTAAATCTTTGACAGATTCCGTTATAAATCACCATATTATGATTACTTCAAAATCAAGTTTGAATTTGGGTCCATTTTTTATAAACACGATTTGGATCCTTGATATGGGCCTTGTTTTGACTAAGTTGTCTTGGGAATTTTTAAAAAGCCCTGCTTTTTTTAGGCCATTTTGTTACAATCATTGGAGTCCAATATTATAATATTTCTTTGCATCAACAGGGTTGTACCAGTGATGAATGTTCTGGTCTGTCTGTTCGAAGTTTGCCTGCTGGGCATTTCAATATGCCATATGAGCTGGTCAGAGAAGGTATTGATATTTGACTGATCCAGTCTTTATTCATTCCCTCCATCTACTCACCATTCTTTGGTGCTATCAGTCATTAAATTGCACCTGGCATTGATAATGTTGATGACATGGGCAAGCTAAATTGTAATGGTTAATAATAGTGACGAAGAAGATGGTGTTAATGATGATCATGATGCTGATGATGGTTGATGATTATCATGATGCTGATGATAATCTTCATTGATGTTGGTGGTGACGGTGGTGATTTTGATGATGCTGATGCTAATGGTTAACCACGGTAGTAAAACCAATAATAGTGTTGGTCGTGATGATGATTGAGGACAACGATGACAAGAACACTTACTTGCGAAGGATGATATTGTTGTCTGTGATCTCGAGTAATCAGTAATCTTAAACTGAAATCATTCCCCTTGCACTTATGATTCTAATAACAGGAATTGAAAAGAGTTTAAGAGAAAAATGGAGGGTGTTAAAATCCCGACTTGAGCAGGCAAGTAAAGGATCTTCATCAAGTTCACCTCAAGACGATCAAGAAAAGGCAGCTCTAATTGAAGAAGTAGGAAGGTTGAAAAAGCAATTTGAAAATTATCGACACATTGTTGAACAGCAAGAAGCTATAATAGAGGTGAGTTGGTACTCAAGGAAAACTGTTTGGCTTGGTGCAGTTGTATTTCTTAGTTCAGCTCCATTCAACAAATTTTGCTTTTGCTCCTTTAGAAACCATTGACAACACTTTTCTGGAAACATGTTTCTTTTTTTATTAGCCAGGGGTTTAGAATCTGGAATGGGAATAGATCGTTGATGATTGTTGCATTTATTGATTACATAGTTAAATGTAAATGTTGTGTTCCCAGTCCTTTCAGGCAAAAGAAAGTGAAAGAGAATCACCAGCCGATTCATCGTTTCTCGTAAGTCAGACACCTCTTTCTTTTCTAGTCATAATTCTTCATAACCTTCACTTCTTCCCTTCTCTCTATTCTCGGCCCCTTTGCTCTCATTTTCTTTCCTTCCTTTCCCCCATTTCCTTTCCTTTTTCATTTCTTCACTTTCTTCCTTTTTCAAAATTGAATTATTATTTTTCTTTCCTTATCTATTAGAGTGACTCTAGACTATGCGAAGAATGGGAGCGACTGAAACAAGAAAAAGTGATGTTCAACGAACAGAAAAAAACGTTTGAAGATGAACGAAGAGACTTTACAGAAGCTGCCTCTAAGTTAGAATACGAGGTCTGTATTTTAGGTCTGTTCTGTTTTTTAGGTGGGCGAAGGGGGGGTGGGGTGGGGGGTTGAAATAATTGTCCACTATTGGAACACTGGTAGAAATGGTGTTGTGAAGCTTTATTTTTGTTTGTCAACAGAGAAAAAAATTTGAAGACGAAAGGTCGAATTTCATCAAACAACAGTTATTGGTTACACCTCAAAGAAAACTCCCTTCGGCTTATAAAAAGCTACGATGTGAGTAATTCTGTTTCTTTATGTTTTCCTATTCCTTCCTTTCTCCCTCCCTTTCATTCTCTCATTCGATTCCGCCATCACTTCCTCATTTCCTCTACGTATCCTTCGTGCAGCTGTCCGTCCGTCAAACACACATCATTTGATGCATGTCTTCTCTATTTTCAGCTCCTGATGGCCAAACCAGCCCTCCAAGACTACAGTACAGCACTCCAATGTTCTCCCCCGCTCCAAGGGAAAAACGGGAAAAGAAAACCATTCAGGTCCCGAGGGAGGGTCCTGTGGAAACCCCAAGCACGCATGATCTATACTTGGCTTTGTCTCTGCAGGCAGACGACAACGACGAGCTCAATGACCAGTAAGTACTAGTTTTGCAGTACTAGTTTTGATGGCCTGAAATTAGTAACTCATTAGTAACTCATGGTAGCATATGTAGAGCGAACCTCATGGAGAGCTGTTTATGGATAAGTGATGCATATAAAACTCAAGTTCTACGTGACACAAGCTGTACAGTATTTCAGAGCCTTAACTTATTTTCTCTCGTTTCAGGACACCAAAGCATCCCTCTAAAACCAGCATTAGCCCTCCACCGAGCAGATGCTCGTCAGATTCGATTGACGGGACCATTGGTTCAAAATCGAGATCACGAAGAATCAACAAGCATGCGCAGTTCGTGAAAAGAGCTCTCGAGCTCCGCCAAGGGAGTCCAACTTGTGATGGATAAATTCGAAGACAAAGAATCACAACCTGCCTCACTATATCATATTAGAGCCGTTCATGTATCAGTAAAGGTACGGTAATACGAGCAACAAAAGCGTGCAGCTTCTCTTGCGCAACATTGTTGCGTTACAAGTTGCAGAGTAAATGTTGCTCGTATTACCATCCTCATTTTTGTTGCGCGACTTTGTTGCGCGAAGTAGAAACTCTTTCTGCTCTCTGCAATAAAGATTGTTGCGCGCAGGGTGGTAATACGAGCAACATTCGCTCTGCAACTTGTAACGCAACGCACGATTTTGTTGCTCGTATTGCCGCACCTTATCGCGGAACGAACGCGGTCCGACAACGCGGGTCCCCTTTTCCCCGAATGGTTCCTGAGTAAATTCGGCTTTGACTCTTAGACCATTCGGCTCTGGGTCTAACTCCAAAATTTTCTCTAAAGTAAACAAATGAAAAACTATTTGTTAATCAGTTTGGTGTTCCAAAGTTTTTATATAGATGCCTTTACTAAAATAACGCTTTCTTTTCACGTACTCATTCATTCAGATTTGTAAAAAACTAAATACAGAGAAATTTATTTTCGCCCTCAATTGTAATTATGAAACTTAGCGGTTTGAACCTTTTACGCGTAGAAAGTCTATGAAATCAAAAATTAGAATTTTGTTTCATCTGAGAGTAAAAAACTAATGCCAAAAGACAATGTTCTCATTTTCCTTGCTTTTTGAAAGTGTCACATTTAATGTATAAGTTTCTTCGTGCATTGATAAGTAACTCCTTGCTATAAAATGAAATTAAACTTTGAATAATTGTAGAATTTTGGTTTGTATGTATGCTAAATGTATTAACTCACGTAAAATTCTTTCGTAAATAGAATTGGTTAATATGCATGGTTTTAAATAAAACTGGTGTATTTTTCTATTTAATGTGGTTTCTTTTCTTTCTTTCATTCATTCTTTTCTGTTTTCTTTTCCCCTCCCTTCTTCTCTCCCTTCCTTATTTCTTCCTTACTTCCCTCCTTTTTTCTTTCTTTCTTTCACTCTCATTCTTTCTCTTCATTTTCCCGCCATTTTCATTCACCACAGGAAGCCCAGCAACATAAACAGATACAGTCTCGTGATATTCCAAGAACCTCGCATCGCTCGTAACCGATGCGATCATGGCGGCGGTGGCTGGCAAATGTGCTGTCCTTTTACTCCTCGTTTTCTACTTGATCAGCCTGGATATCCTCTCAATTGCTTCAGCAGAACCATGGAATCGAACAATCTTTGTATCTCCACAAGGAAACGATTCAATAACGTGCGGAGATAGATATTCTCCTTGCCAAACAGTGGACCAAGGCTTGCAAAATGCAGCAACCAAAGGCGCAAGTTCAACTCGTGTGCTTCTAAAAACAGGACAATACAGTCTAAATACGACCTTCAACTTCACAGAGATTGAGAATTTTGCAATATATGGGGAGGAAAGCGCTGAAGAAGTTGTTATAACGTGTTCTGAAAACACAAGTATTTCGTTTACCCTGGTGAAGGAGTTGCTTTTTCAAGGTTTCACTTTGAGGAAGTGTGGAGGATGGCACCCGAGTTCCGTGAGTAAAAAAAACTGGGTGGTCGAGAATCCCTACTTCATATCAGCCTTATACATCAACTACTGCTACGGTTTACAGATACATAACGTGACGATTGGGAATACCCCTGGAGTTGGGCTGAATGCATATACAGTATCTGGAAAGGTTGTGATTTTCAACTCGACGTTTGATCATAATGTACCAACTGACAAGAACGTTAACCAAACTGTTGACAATAAGTTCGGAGGTTATCATCAAGAGGTACTTGCAGACTCATCTGGTCAGTACGCTAAAGCTGGAGGTGGTATTTTCCTTTCAGTTGGTGTGATAAAACATAACCCACTCAAGATCCCTGCTCAGGAAGCTCTTGAATACACTAAGCCAATAGATTTGGTTATTCAGAACTGTTATTTTACTAATAATGTAGCTCCTACACCAGATTTTGAAACAACAGAGACTCCAAAACTTCCCTTTAGCCGTGGAGGAGGACTGGCCTTGTTTTTGGTTGGAAATTCAACTGATAATCATGTCGTTATTGATTCTAATGTGTTTGATAGCAATATAGCAGTTTGGGGTGGTGGCATGCAGATTGAGTTACAAAGCAGAACTCAGAATAATAGTGTTACAGTAACAAATACCGTATTCCAAAACAACTTTGCACGTGCTGAGGGGGGTGGTTTTAGGCTGTCAAGTACCGTTGAACAGGATTTGCAAATTCTTCCCAACATGTTCAATTTCATTTCATGTCAAGTTACAAACAATTCAGCTCTTTGGGGAGGTGGCTTAACGACTTACGGATCAACGTTTCTTGCCCCACTGAATAGGCTGATACCATATAAACAAACTGAAATTTTTTTCAAGTCTTGCAATATCTCAGGGAATTCTGGAACAGTTGGCTCTGGAATTGGTGCATTCTTGGTGAATCGAAATGAAGATGATATTGGTCCTGGAGTGCCATATAAAATCATCTTTGAACACTGTAGAATATCACATAATAAAGTCGCTACGGCTTCGAAAAGTTATGTGGTTGGTCAAGGAGCTGTTTACACTGATGAAGTCCCTTTGATTTTCAAGAATGATGTAACAATCTCCCACAACAATGGCACAGCTGTGGTCTTAGACTCTGCCATCATAGAAGTACACAACACTCTTGTCTTTAAGAAAAACAAGGGGTTTAGAGGAGGTGCAACCTCCCTGTATGGGAACTCTAGAATCATCCTAATGAAAAACTCTAAGCTTTCTTTCCTAAACAATTTTTGTGAGGAAAGGGGTGGAGCAGTGTATGTCGAGGCCCCTGGACCTCCTCTAGTTAGTTTCAGTGCCAACGGCACACAAATCCATAAGTGTTTTCTGGCTTACGAAGTTGATGATACCAACTATGATAACTGGAAAACGGAAATGATTTTTCAGAATAACAGTGTTGGAGATCAATCATATGAAGAAAACTCCTCTGGGAAGTCCGTTTTTGCATCTACATTGAGAGACTGCTTGAAAGTAGGCGAGACCAGGAGTAGCAACACGGCTTTGGAGTGGAAGTTCATTAAATACTTAAACGCAGAAGGAAAGAATGCGAGCTTTAAAGGAGAGGTAGTTACTGAACCAATAGACATCATTTTTAAATCCTCTGAGTGGAATGTTGCTCCAAGTGAAGTTTTCAACGCAACTGTCCATTTGATTGATGAGAAGGGAAATTATGTTTATGGAATTGTGCAAGTCCTGATCCATTCCAATCCTCCTTCTGTAAGCCTCAAAGGCTCCTCAACATTATTTCTTGTTTACAACAAGATCATAGGACTTGCTATCAGAGGAAGACCAGGGGAAAAATACAAGGTTGAGCTTAAAACAACTGGTAAACATCTGGTTCACAAGACCCTGGATAATCTAACTGTGGATAATTGCTTTCCAGGATACCATTTTCAAGACAATGACTGTGTATGTGGGTCTAGCCATCAAAGAGGAATTTATAACTGCAGTGATGATGGCAAGACTGTGTTCATAAGGGATGGATATTGGGCTGGTGTAGTTGATGGTGAACTATTAACATATATCTGCCCAGATACTTATTGCCAAGCTAATGCATTATCAAATGGCCAATTTCAAGCGTATAGATATGAACCTGATCACATGTGTATTGAGAGTCGGCAGAGTGATGGCATACTCTGTGGTGCTTGCAAAGCAAATTATACTGTCCAACTCGGCAGTGAAACATGCTCCTCTGAATGCTCTAATCTATATTTGCTCACAGTCATACCATATGGATTAGTCCTGCTCCTGATTGTAATGCTCGTCACTTTGATAAACCTGGATTTTTTTACTGGATATTTGAATGCATGGCTGTACTCTTTTCAAGTTATGAACTTATTATTCATAGAAGGCTTTAATTTGGATTCCTTCATGAAATTTGTGATTGGTTTAGCAAATCTTCAAATCAAAACCGGTGGATCATGCTTTGTGGATAAGATAGACGATGCTGATAAACTAGTGATGATGTATATCTTACCTGTGTACATTTTCATAGTGGTCTACGTACTTGCCAAAGTGGTCCGTAAGTACCCAAACTGGTGTTACAGTCGTCGGGTCAAGGCTCCATTCCGTGCCCTCTGCACCCTGTTTGTATTGTGTTACACCAATATCACCTCTATCACTTTGAAGCTTCTATACCCAGCAAAGATTGGAAATAAAACCGTGTTGTTTATGGATGGCCAAGTGGAGTTCTTCAAAGGAAAGCACATTGGTTATGCTATCATTGCAATTCTCTTCCTCATATTCATTGTCATTCCCTGCCCATTGATCCTCATGTTCACACCATTCGTCACCAAGATTTTGCGACCTGTAGTAAATGTCTTCACTCTAAAGCCATATTATGATGCATTTCAGAGCTGCTTTAAGGATGAATACCGCTGGTGTTCTGCATTCTACTTTGTTTGCCGCTTGTATTTGATTATCATATCGATTGTCATGACTCCAAGTCCCATGAAAAGAGCTGTACTTGAAGATTCTTGCATGATCATTCTGGCTATCTTTGTCTACCTGAAACCTTACAAGGAGGAGTACAATTGGCTGAATCTGCTAGATGCTGTGCTTCTGAGTAACCTTGGTATCATGGCTATTTTCAGCACTGCCCTTCAAAATGCACAAAGTTTTGGCCTGTCTTATATTAAAACCTTTGAGGCCTTAATCCGCATCTTGTCCTATGTGCCACTCTGTTATCTGGTGTGCTTCCTGATTTACCAGGCATTCAGGTACCGGGAGTTACTGAAGGCATATATGATCAACAAGATGAAGATGAGAGAAGACAGTATTCTGAGAGATGCTACCAGTGATGGGGAACCACATTCTCTTATTCCTGACCCTGAATCTTCAGATTTTGCACACCAGATGTGAGTTATTGGTGAGGAATGCCTCCCTGCTATGCTGAAAACCTACCAACATATATCTTAATGACACCATAGACACACTATATACTGACAATCTATCAACACCCTACTGACAACCCACCAACACCATACTTGACAACCCACCAACACCATACTGACGAGCCACCAACACCCTACTGACAACCCACCAACACCCTACTGACAACCCACCAACACCCTACTGACAACTCACCAACACCCTACTGACGAGCCACCAACACCCTACTGACAACCCACCAACACCCTACTGACAACCCACCAACACCCTACTGACAACTCACCAACACCCTACTGACAACCCACCAACACCCTACTGACAACCCACCAACACCCTACTGACAACCCACCAACACCATACTTGACAACCCGCCAACACCATACTGACGAGCCACCAACACCATACTTGACAACCCGCCAACACCATACTGACGAGCCACCAACACCCTAAACTTACAACCTGCCAACACACTACTGTATGACTAAACACCCTGACAATTAACTAACACTCTACAATGACCTCCTAACAACTCACTGACAATTGTCTATCAACTTTCTATGGACAACCTTACATGCCTGTGTATATACTAATAATGCCCACCTACAGTACCATGGCCCTACTGTACTCACTACCTTACAGCTACTACATTTTGTTACTCCATACATTAACCTTTGGGATGTGACGGCTTACTGAGAAAGATCCAACGTTTGAATTCCTTCCATAGGGAAAATGTTACCTCTTAAAGGAATGGTAAGGGAGGACACATAAGCATGGCCATGGTAGCACAGACCTGATTATGTTTGCTTTAACACCATAAAGGAAACATTATTAAAATTGAGCATTCCATTTGTGTAACAGAAAGCCAAACATCTAGTGTGGAGACCAAGGAGAACACTAGTGAAGGACAAACAAAAACTATTTGTTTTGTTTCAAAGAGCATGTTGATGATGCAATGAGTTATCCTAACTATGCTTAGGGAATTATTGACAGGATTCCAAACACTAGTTTTACGAGTGTGATGGGCCTTAGTAGTGTAGCCATCCAACAAACAATTTTTACAAGTTAACCAATCAGAAAGTGAGATCCAAACTCTACATTGGCATGTGTACTTGCTTTGTTGTTATCACAAAGACTGGAACATTGGAGCAAGCACTTGAATATTATGCCTAAAAATTCTCTATCTTTGATGCCAGTTTTGCTCTTTTGTCTTGCTAACACTTGATACTTTTGCAGGCAGTCTTTTTCTGTTTCATGTGGATATTCTTGGCAAGGATTGATTTAATCGTACTAGTAAAAAATATTAAAAATTTAAAAAACACGAAACAACTTTTTAAAGACATGTTTCGGCATATCTTATGCCATCTTCAGTTTATTGTGGAATGACTAGATAGTGAGCTATATATACCAATGAATAAATTATGACTAACAATAGATGTAATTCAAACCGACAACAGGTCGGGGACAACAAAAAAAGAAAATTATAAGGTGAGAAATGTGTTGGAGTGTTGGACTTGTTTGTTCAAACTAGTAAAAAAGTTTGTTGGGTGGGTACAGTTTAGTGTGTCACACTTTAATTAATGAGCTTCATGATAAGATTGTGCACGGTTACTGAAAATTTATTTTCTTATTTAGGAATGATCATAGTTTAGTAAGATAAGGCTATTTTACTTTGTGGCATGACCTCAATCGTGAGACAATTGAAAAACTACAAAATTTTATTTTATTAAGGCCATTACTTGCTTTTGTGTTTTCAAAAGCATTTTTCTATTACTTCATATATTTTTGTCTTAATGCTTTGGCTGCTAAGGTATTAGCAAACAGAATAATTAAGTGGATAATATTTTTGATATTAATTGATGGAATTCTCGTAGGATAGATTAATATATATTTTTTGAATAATGATTAATGCGAGAAGTGATTTAACTATATTATAACATGCAACCTTTTGGAAATAAATTATAACTTATGTTAATAGAAATTATAATATCAGTACAACTAGACTACAAGATTATTTTCTATGGCTATATGGCCTTTAATTATAAAATATGGGTTGCAGAGATTCTCTTAAGCATTTGCCCTATTAAATTTTAATGCTGGCTGTGCATGCAAATGGAATACTATAGAAACCACCAAATCTATGGTTGGACAGAAAATTGCACATGATTGCTCCGCCCACAAACATCTACATTTTTGTCATTTCTCCATTTTTCGGCATCCTTTTGCAAATTGGCAGAGAAGAAAAGTATTATAAGTATGCTGCCCCATGGAGAAAAAAATGCAGACAAAGACGTAGATGTTTCTGGGCAGGGCAATCATTTATTTTTTCATCAAAACCAGGGTTGGATGTGCCATAGTAGCCCACTTTCAATGTTCTGCTTGGGTTCTCATGCACAAAATAATGTAAGACAAGGTTTAAAGGAAAGAAAAAAGACATTTAGATAACTCTGTTGAGTCTCATCTTGAAATATATCATGTCATCACCTCACCAGAACAACAAAAGTGGGCTATCTGTAATGTGTTGTAGATAGTTCAAACAGGATTTCTGCTGAAAAGAATTGATATTGGAATAATATTTTGAATATTAATTAGTTTGAACAAAAATAAAATAATTATTTTAATGATTATTACAGAAGCTGATCATAATTGTTGATAATGAGATTAAAATGATTTTTAAAAAATCAGTTCTCTTTAAAGATTATGGTAATATTTGAAATTTTACCTTGATCGCTCTAGCTGTGCAAGTGTTTATCTTGGAGGTTAGGAATGGGTTCCCTGTGTTTATTTCATTTTGTCACGCTCTCTGTAGACCGTTTATCTCAGAGGGGTGTCGCGTTTTTACAACACTAGAATGGAGAAAGTTCCTCTCATAGTTTCAACAGAGTGGTTAAATAGACAAATATGCCAATCAAGCACAGAAAGGATTCACATTCTTGATGTTACTTGGTATAGTGACAGAGATGCTATGCAAGACTTCGCCAAGTAGGTTCAATAGACCAAATCCAAAATGGCGGCGAAGAATTCGCATTCTTAAAAATTCACCTTAATGGAAAACCAATACCAGCACTAAAAAGAGCACCTCGAATTTAGTAATCCTGGAAAGTTTCAACTAGTTGGGTGTTATATAGGCGGAGAAATATTTTTTGAAAATCGCCAAAATAACAATTAATGTATAGTTGGGGTATACACCATACCCCCAGCCACACATTTCTCTGTTATTTTGACGATTTTCAAAAAAAAATGTTTCTCCGCAAAGAGGGACTAAGATGTCTTTGTGTAATAGATCTTCACATAGGAATGACAAATTTCAGTTTTGAATTCTTTTTTTTTCGAATTCCTGGCTAGCCCGTGAGGCTAGGTTCTCTGGAGAGCTGATCCCGTTTCAAGAATCCTTCTGAGAGGCCAGGAGAACCCCGACACACCCCTGGCTGGTGATATACAACGTAAATCAATTTTAAAAAGTGTTTTTTTCGCCTTGAAGTCAAACAGACTAGAGAGAAATTGAATAATTGAAATCGTAACTCGATTGCGCTGCTAATAGAAGCAGTCACGCGTAAGCGAATGCCTTATAAATCTATGGGGGAGGGGAGGAGGGGGGAGAGAGGAGGTGGGGTGGGGAAGGTAAGATTGCTCACAGTTTATCTTAATTTTTGATTCAAACCAAACAGGCAGGTTAAAGAAATTTTTTTTTTTTTTAATATATTCAGCTGAGGCTACTTGTGCCCCTCTAATCCAAGATTGAACTTTAAAAAAAGAAAATGAGTGTTGCAGTTCTACAAAGCATCCAGGGTAACACAACCTTGTATTCCCTTCGTTCAATAGGAGGCATATACAGGGAGCAGTGCATTTTGATCTCTTCCGAGGTGTTGAACTCACCCCAGAAAATCCTCGCAAGCTGGCTGACGCTGATACTTTTCAGCTTAATGCAAGAGGTGCAGGTGTTGATGATGATAGTCATGTCATCTTATGTGATGGCTGTGACAATAGATATGGATTCTTCACTGGACCAAGAGTATTGTTCATGTTTAAGGTACAATTGGCATTTACTGTAATGTTAACCACAGGAAGCCCATAACACGAGGGTGCCACACAGACCTGGATTGGATGACCACAGGGAAATTTGGTCAGAATGGGAGAAGCTACTGGTATATATTTCTGGCATATTTGAAATGACCTATGTTGGCTTTTTTCATAGATGTATGGACATGACAAAGTTTCAATTCTTGATGGAGGCCTTGAGAAGTGGATGGCAGATGGTTATGAAACTACAAACATGTGTCTGAAGATAAGGGTAATTAACCTTTCTTCCCCTCTCCTCCAGTCCAATTCCTTCCCTTCCCTTCTCTTCCCACACCTTCCCTAGCTTGATCAGTCATGACAACCTTTTAGCCACAGGACAAGTCATCAGTATAATTATTTGGTGATCACAAAAATTTTATAGGAAGGTAATTTTAAGGCAAAGCAGCCTGCTAGAAGATTGGTGAAAAGCTATGATGACATGGTCAAGAATCTATCACAGAGAAATACTCAAGTATGCGACTCCCGACCAGAAAAACTGTTCAAAGGACATGTAGATGGTAATACCTGAAAATGATTTCTTTTTTCATGAGATGGATGATATGATGATGATAAGGTAGTTGTTGTTGATGATGATAATGTTGATGTTAATGAATGATAGAGATAATGATGATGATGATGATGTAGTGATGCCAGTTGTCTCGTTTAGCCTTTGGCTATCACAACTGGTTAGTACCAATTTTCTGTCTTATATTATTTTCTCCCATGTAAATACTTTTCAATAACGGTACTTAAATAAATATTGATTGATTGATTGATTGTGATTATGATGAATGTTATGGCTAATGGTGCAGAGGTAATGAGACTGGATGATGAGGTAGTTGATGATGCTTATGATGATGTTGATGTTGATGTATGATACAGACGACAATGATGTAGTGATGATTATCATAAATTGATGCTAAACATGCAGAGAGGTAACGATTTTGATAATGATGAGGTAGCAGAGGCGGATCCAGGATTTTTTGAAGGGGGGTGACTGTGCTTTATGACTAGTAGTTCACGAGGAGTTGCATGCATGCGCACAGCACTTTGAAGGTGTTTTTAAGATTCTCAATAATATTGACATCAAAGTCGACACGAATGACAACTGCCAGGTATCGAGGCATTATGCGAAACACCGCTACACTGAAATTTACAGGCTCACCAAGTGTATAAGGCTTTATAACTACATTGTTCTTTCTTCTTTCTTCTTTCTTCTCCAATTTGCCTAATTATATAAATTTTGTTTTAAATTTTGTTTTATAATTTATTTTCTTATTTTATATTGCTCCCCTTAATGTTTAAAACTTGTTTATTCTGTTTGTATTTGTATTTGTATTTTCTAATATACTAATTTTTCCTCCTTTGCCTCAAAAAGACTCAATCTATACTATCTTAATTAATTTAGTGGCTGTCTATCTTGGTTAACTAGTAAGTTATTATAGACAGCCTGTACCCCTAATTTGTAAATTCTCTTGCTTTTTTAATATGTATTGTAATTAGGGTACTAAGAAATTAAATTGATTGATTGATTGATTGTTCAATATGTAATCTCCAAACCGTAGTTTTCGATAGAAAAATAAGATTTTGTGCCTAGACTGGCCGGATAGAGTTGTATTTTATTAAGAGCTTTGATCGGGTAGATTCGGATAACGTTCGTCAGCTTCGGGTTCGGTTCGTCGGAAAGGCTTCCGAAGATTCATCCTTCTGACGGATCTGATTGATGCTTTATAGCCTGCGTAGCCAGGCGTTCCTGTTAAATTTTAGGAACGCCTGGCTACGCAGGTTAGATGCTTAAGCATGCTCACATTTGGCCGCACATTCATAATTTTGTCAGTAATAATTGTTAGTACGTGAAAAATACAACAACAGTACAGTTACGAAAAGTGCTTTTTATAACAACTTAAAAAATATCCAAAAAAGGAAAGAAAACAACAACCACAACATTGTAAATATAAAGAAAAGAAAGAAAAAGAAAGAAAAGAAAAGAAAAAAAGAAAAAGAAAAGAAAAATGATTCTCTCCACTGTACCATACCCCCGAGACATCCGCAGAGCTGAGGCGGCGTATGGGCTTCGGAACTTGACGGCA
>JAABNW020076781.1:2750-12906 GCA_015164035.2 Radianthus crispa
ATCAGTAGTGGCTATGAAATAGGTTTTGACATACACACACACACACATAGTGATCTCAAGGCGGGTGGAAATGGGCGAAGCAAAAGGAAGATTCTTTATCACTCAAAGAAGACAGTCGACAGACAGAGAAAGATGGTCAGGTACTAATACAAACAACAAACTCATGCAACTTCTCGCGCAACAACGTTGATTTTCAACGTGCAGAGAAATGTTGCACGTATCACTACCCCAATTTCTGCGCGACTTTGTTGTACAAAGTAGACCTATCAGTTTCTTTTAAAAAGAACATTTGTTGCGCGCGGAGTGGTAATACGAGCAACATTCGCTCTGTATCTTGCAACGTAAGTAACAAATGTTGTGTCGTCAACATTGCACGAATTTGTTGCTGGTATTACCACATCTTCTATCATTTTAATAAAATTCACGCAGGTGACGAAAATAAAAGAAATCTCTCACTTTACTGAAGATATAATATAGTTTCAATAATTTTTCCTCGACACATTTCACAGGATAATGTTGGGTGATTCTTAGCTTGGGGGAGAATGGTGGAAAGTATCCAGAATTGTTTGTAGTGGGTCGTAAATATTCAGAATTTTACGGAAACATGGAATATAGTCAGGGAAAAAGTATAAGAAAGACAGTTTAAATGCGCAAAAAGTAAAAGAAATGAGGAAGAAACGTGGAGTAAAAAATGAAATCATATTCAACTATTAGATAGGAATGTTCTTCCTGCTACCTTCCAAACCAGTTTCATCGTCCAATCACATGTGAATAAAGAGTTCTAAGTGAGTATATTAATGGCGGCTGTCGGTTTGAAAGATAACTTCGTTCAAATTAGCAGCTTCTCAATTGACCATTCTTTCAAAACATTCAAAGTACAATTAAAGAATTCTTCTCTATCATAATTTCTCCCCTATAATCAGGCAGGGAGGTGTTCTTGTTCTATAGCATTGTTCAAAGCACCATTTTCTAGTCGTAAAAAAGCGATTTTTTTTAAGGAGCAGCAAGAGAGACTTGTTTTCCTTTATCAGCAGTCGTAAAAAACGAAAGAAGTTTTTATAAAATATTATAAGTTGGGGCTGGTTATATCATCCCCCTTGCAGCCCAGTAGCTGAATTGCGGGGACGCAGTTAAATGCCCGAGTAGTCGAAGGCATACAAGGGCGCCTCTGGCTGCCACCATACGACTCATGTCTGGCCACGGAGCACAGCCTAGATCGAATCAGGGTTGGTTTTTGTGGATGGAAGAAAACCGGAGAAAAAGCCCTTCGAAGTATGGGAGAGAGCCAACGAACTCAAATCACATATGGTACCGGTTCCGCGAATCGAAGTCGGGACCATAGTGGAGAGAGGTGAAACCTTTAAAGTGAGGCGAAAACTACAACGATCCTTGGTCGTGTTTTCGAGCTAGGAGGGCTTAAGTGGTCCCAAAGCCGGCGTTGGAGACGGAGCACGTTAGTTCCTAAAATCCTACAATGAATGGCAAGCTGGCAGGAAGGACTGAGCAAACCGAATGTCCCACGCAAACGGAGATGGACACTTGTTCACGCGCGCAAAAACGCACCAACAGAACTGCGGCAAGCAAACATCAATAGAAATCAAATATTTATGGAGTGAAATCATTTATTCTTATAAGCTTCTCTTTGGTTCTCGTTGGGGACTTTGGTACAGTAACATTAGTATGAAAAGTCAGGCGTATTTCAAGATAAATATACCAAGAACTAATATAATTTAAATTCAAAAAATGCTATTTTTAACCACAGTTTGGATGTTTTGTTTTAAAGCCCCAAAGCCGGCAATTAGAAGTGGAATAACTGTGTTTTTTTTTCGAACGATGTAAACACACATAAAAATCATCAGCTAACATCTAAGTGCAAGGAACTGACTTTTTTCCACAAGATAGATATCGTTATAAATCTTTGATGGCTTAAAACACTTCGTACACCTCTTTTCCTATTATATGAAGACGTTTTAATGGTTAACGATGAAGCATCTATGAAGCCAACCTGTGCTCAGCGTGAGCTCTGCCTACTAAAACACTATTATACTGCCGAAGAAGAATAACTTCACTGTTACAAGAGCTATGAAGCATTTGCTTCACTTACTCAAGATCTTAACATAATTGCACTTCGCTATAGAGTTATCTAAGCAATATTCTTGTCTAGGAAAAAAAATGTTTTTCTTCTGGGGAAGAATTGGTCAGTTATCATAAAGGTTCTTTCATTCTTTCGAGTCATCTTCTTGTTTGTCTTAAAAAAGTCTTTATTTTTAGCTTTATTCGATATTTTTTTGCCTTTAGCAGCTTTGTTAGTGACTGAATTTACTTCTGAAATTCTTTCAAGCTCTTTGAGTTCTCTATGAATGAGATAGGAACTTGGAGAGGATGAGCGCCTTTGATTGACTTATGGTGCTCTTATCGTCCTTTCACGTACACCCCAAAGCAAAGTAAACTTCTTAGGTTAATGGCCGCTACTGCTGTCATCACATAGATCAACTGCTAAAAAGGTTCTGTTTGTAAACTTTAAGGCTGTCCCTTTTAACTAGAAAGACGGTCTTTTTGATGTAAGAACATAAGACATTCCTAATAGTATTTTCTCTTAGCCGCTAAGAGCTTCAAGGCTCCCGTCATTCTCATTTATATACATATATTTTAGCTGTAAAGTGCTCAGATTTCCAAATTACGGAAAAACAATCATAGAAGTTCTTGCCTTTAGTTATCAGTATATTGTAGGAACAAGATCACATTCATTGATCTGTTATTTAGAGCTAATGATCTTGCGAATCCAGGGAAGTTGATAATACGTGCCCGCAGTATGATAGGTGCAGCGGTAGCCACATGGACTTGGCAGGTGCCGGAGCAGGTGTTTCTTTTCCTGCCTCCTCTTTTCTCCTTTAACGTCCTCAAAACTCACAGCCAATAGGAACAACATTTCTTAGAATACTTAAGAAATCACTCACTAATTGCCTTCGCTTTGAAAGAAAATGACACATATAAAAGCCATTGAAAAACAAGTGTGAGCTTCGTTCGACTTTTTACGAATGACCGGAAATTATGTCATTGTCTGACATGAAAGATACATGAACAGACTCCCAGAAAAAAAGTTAGTATTTACTTTACAGGCTATGGAACTGTTTAAATGTTCAAACGAGGACAATAAATGAACTAGGATTCTTTTTCTTCTATAACGAATATATTTCCCTAAAAGAACTGAGTGATGTCATGTTGATGGCCTATAACCAGCCGGTGAAATATCTCGATTCTCATTGAGCGGACTCCTTTTCTGCTCAGATTGTGTATGTTATTATCATATTTACAAGTGGAGTATAGATCGTAGGCTAGTTATCGTAGCCTATAGGCACTCTTGAGCAGCGAAAATCAGTACTGATAAAAGGAAAGACAGGGATTCAAGGCAACTGGGAATCACAAAGAACACTGGTCCGATTTAAACGGCGCGGGTTTTGGCTTGGTTTTCATTAGATCTAAAGTCATCAACTGTCACAGCATTTCTTTCTCTCGCCTTCTTCATTCCCATTTTTTTGTGCGACTGCCAAACATTAAAGAAACGGTCCGTGCAGAAAAGTTTTTCTGGTGGCCCAATAGAAGCAGATGGCATTTTCCATAGAGTTTTGTTTGATGTATGTTAGATGGTCATTGTCATGCCACTCGTGGTGCAAGAGAAAAGATTCCCTGTTTGAGATCACTTTGCGGAGAAGACATAGCTAACGAACGACTATTGTTCATGGGGAAGCTAAACAGTCGGGTGCCGATCTGTTTTGACATCTCCATCTAGCAACAACACAGTGTTTATTTCGCGATAAACGTAAATCTTTGTGCCAAGCCTTTCCGCATGAGTCGGTGTCTTTCAGCGCTGCAAAATGTCCTGCAGCTAAAGGCCCTGAAGCCAAACGCAAGCGCTTTCGGATGAGTTTTAAAAGAAACAATTGCCGGGACAATAGAGTCTAAATTGCGCGATTTTCCTCGTTTCCATAATCCACAAGAAAACAAAGAGTCTCTGAGGGACGGTTTGCAGCACAATGGCGCTTGATATCATTGGTGTTTTGTCAAGATCCTGTCAAATTTGAACTGTCAATATTAAGTTGACAGACCAAGTGATAACTACAAAGTCGAACTGCGCATAGGACCGCGAAAAAGCATGGGAATTATTCTAAGACACTAATTAGAATATAATAAAGCAAGGATTTCTGGAAGCCGGGAAATGGATTTTTTTAGCATAACTCGAGCATAGCAAGAGCGTGCCATCAATAATATGTAGCACGAGTAGCATGCGAAAACGTTTCTCGCTTGACAAAACAGGCTCGTTGGGTTCTGTTTTTGAAGGACTCGCATAGCAGCTGCAGAAAAGTCAAGGGAACCTCCCACAAACGAGCACACCGAGACTTCGCATAAATTTCACGCAACGCACGAACACTTGTACATAAACGACCGTACCGGGAGGGGATCAAACAGCATATTTGTGTTCCGCTGTACTTGAAGAAGAGTAATTTGGGCAGCTTGCGACACCTAGCAAGTGGCGAAGCTAGTTGAATTCAATATGGTTCAACAGTGTG
The DNA here is from genome assembly GCA_015164035.2 of Radianthus crispa. NCBI lineage: Eukaryota > Metazoa > Cnidaria > Anthozoa > Actiniaria > Stichodactylidae > Radianthus > Radianthus crispa. The sequence goes on from JAABNW020076781.1 coordinate 7,319, forward strand.
CGGGATGCGAACTTCCCATTGCTGACAAGTTTCTTTTTAAAGTTCTGGATCGGGTATGGCACGCTAATTGTGTACAGTGCACAGACTGCAAGTGTTCCCTAACCGAGAGATGTTTTTCAAGAGATGGTAAACTGTTTTGTAAAGAGGATTTTTATAGGTAAGACCAGAAATGTCGAGTGATTTAAAGCTCTTGAACATTGCTCTAGACTTCAAAACCCAAATAATTCATCTGTTACAGCCAGAAGTGTTTAAGTGTTAAACAAAATTCCCATTGAACGTTAGAAGATACTGATAACTCAAGTTGCATATTCTAATTCCAACAGGCGATATGGTACCAAGTGCTCGGGATGTGAGCAAGGCATTTCACCCAATGACTTGGTCCGGAGGGCCAAGCACTTGGTTTATCACGTCCAATGCTTTGTCTGTTCGTTTTGTAAGCGGCAAATTTCCACCGGTGATGAGCTTTATTATATCGGAGAAGGGAGTTTTATTTGCAAAGAGGACTACTATCGCCACCATCATCACAACATCAACGATGGTTAGTCACTTGGAACTCATACAACTGACTGTTCTCTGATATATTAGTTTGTTTATTAATTTCCACAAGGTATTTAATCTTAATAACTCGGTTTTCTTGTCACATTTAAATTCAATGAATAATTTGCAGAGGTGGAAGAGGACCAGAAAGATCTCAGTTATGGCTTAGACGAGGATTTAGACGCTGCTCTTTCAAGCAAGCGTCGTGGTCCACGGACAACAATCAAGGCAAAACAACTAGAAGCTCTACGTGCTACGTTTGCAGCGACACCTAAGCCCTCGCGAAGCATAAGAGAAAAGCTTGCCCAAGAGACAGGCTTAAACATGAGAGTGATTCAGGTTTGGTTTCAAAATAGAAGATCAAAAGAACGGCGCCTTAAGCAATCTGGCGGCCAAACACAGAGCTCTCGATCCACAAGACCTGCTCGTAGATCAAGAAGCGCACGACACGACAGCCGTGATGATTCCAATGAAATGGACTCAGAAATACAGTCTCCAAAACCCCCTCAGATCGGCTACCACTCGCAAGGCAAGTACAGAGAATATATTTTCTATTAGTGCGATGAATTTTTTTAATTATACGTGGTTTGTCGTGGAGCCTTTTGGCAGTCAGACAGTCTCCCCTCTATCTAGCTTATCATCGCTAAACCGATCAAGCTTGCAATACTCTTTGACCGCACTGCAAATACTGTCATCGCGTTTTTCAACATTTCAATGAAAGCACTTGAGTTTGTTTGTCCATTCTCCAAAGCACTTGTACTGTGTTCGTCAAGAGCTCGCGTGCGAACATGGCCAACCAACAAAGACCACGGGCTCGTTGCTTGGCAAATCTACCCAATTTCACTCTGGCAACCAGCAACCGACTTAGAGAGTACACACGTGTGCTCGCTGATTTAGTCGTAAATCGTTTTACTTCGTTTTCCAAAAGCGTGTTTTACTCGAATTAAATAGATTGTCAATGGTCCATATCTCTTTAATTGTTAGCGCTCATCTTCTAATTCAAGTTAATAATAATATCGAGAGCTCTTTTCTTTCGAACCAAAATCAAACGCATTCGCGACAGACTTCAACATTGCCTGGCAAAAACACCCTCTTTCCGAACAGAAAAAAAATATTTTTTTCAAAATTGTCGAAATCTCTATTCGTGATGTTCAGATCTCGAGAGCCTAATCTCGGTTTAACGCGGGAATAGAAAATAACAGCTGTGGTATTTTCCAGAGCTGAGCTCTTTTGCATTAAGTTGTGTTTCTGCGGTTTGTTTTTTTGTTTTTCCGAGGAATTAAGCAGGTATATTTCCCGAGGCATGGCGTAGACGAGCAAGACAGTAATTAGAACGAAAAGTACCTCTGTGACATTTGTTTCATATGAAGCGAATTATAAGCTACCTCCTCTACGGCCATACTCGGTTGTCTTGGAGTTTAAGTGTGTTGTAAAATCATCTAGATTGGTTCAAGAGCGATGCTCGAAGCTTTTACAACCCTTTTCGTAGCTCTTTGATTCAAGTAGTTTACCTGTCTTTATAAACGGTATTTACTAAAGGATTACTTTTACCAATGACAAGTGCGGTATGACAAGTTTTTTATCCATTCAATACAACCATTGAAGCTTTAAGTCATTTTAAAAACATGACCATTAAAAAAAAAATAGAAAACTCCGGCCAGGCTTCTCATATTGTATCAATTTGTTCTTAATTTCTAAACAATATTGTATCCTTTTCTTTCGAATCATCGGCTTCGAAATCCAACACATCCCTTACCTCCATGAAGGTTTTCGACGTCCAAATAATATAGATTTTAGATAATTCCAATGTTTTCATTGCCATTTTCAACAGGTTACCCGAAAAAGGGAAATAGAGGATCAAACCAAGATAATGTTATCCAAAATCACAAATCACTCGTGTCTTTCTTCTTCCATCAACTCATGCTTTTCGCGAGAGCATTAAAAAAAAAAATCACATTTCTTATAAATTTATGAAATTCACACAATCGTAAATCGTCTGTTTTAATATAGAAATCTGAGGAAGAAGCCCCTGAATGTTATTGAAGAAATATTCGGTTTTTTGCTGTTAGTTGATCGAAGAAAAACCAGTGATCTGTTATAGATGGCATATTCGAAAGCCTAGACACAAGCAAGAAGAATTAAGGATGAAACATCATAAAAAATTCTATTGCATAAGGAGCTTATTTTGTTTACACTTTTTCTACATTTCCTCTTATTAATAAAACTAATTTCTTAAAATTGTTTTGAATGTTTAAAGAAGCCGAAAAACATTCTAAAAGAGCCTTTCTTATTTGCGTTGGCATTCAAAACTACAAATGTTACCCTTTTGCCAGCAAAACGAAGTGAGAACATCGGGAAACGTGCAGAACTGGTCACTTTTTGAGATACGAATTAGTTTAGTCCTTAAGCGGCAACATTCGACTCGACTGTACAAAACCCGAAAATATCCATAAAAACATCTTTTTTTCTCACGGCTGAAGTTATAGTTTTTAGATTCGAAAGCATATGTTTTGTATTTATACCAAATCACAACAAAAGTCGAACTATTTCCCTTCGTGACAACAGCTCAAAACATTGGCTTGTGAGCCGCCGACATGTTCTTTTACTCGCCGAAAAGAAATAGTATTCTCTTATCTAGAGGGAGAGAAAGAGAGATTTCTTCGTTTCTTCCAATAGCAGAATTATTACTTCAAAATTACATGCATAAGCAAGAAAGATTTTCAACTAGTTTTTAGGCCACTTTGATTTACACGAGCCGTTAGTGTTTCATGGCTTGCCTACTTCAGCCCAAAATATTTGTGTAAATTTAGTATTTTTCTTAAAAAATGACAAGAGAACCTTCAAAAGACGGTTAAGTTGGGGTAAAGTGAACAACTCGACCAACCAAGCTTGCGATTTTAATTTGCTGCCAGGTTCGAGCGGAGTCGTACTGATTATCTCTCCTACCCCCCGAACAGCTTATCTCGCGAAGGTGTGCTTTTCGCCTGTCCATACACGGGATCTTAGATAGCATTTTAAAAAGAATTCAACATTGATATCCATAACACACTTTAAAGCCATCCATTATTAAACATTTTAATTCTGTGTGATCAGTATTAAATCCTCATGATCTTATGCATTTTGCTCTTCACAGAACTTCCGGCCCAACCGCCCCGATATGTTTCGCCTTCGAACTACAGCGACTACTACTCGCAGAACTCGCCTATTTCCGACGCCGGACTATTGATGAACAATTCCCAAGTACAGCAAGCTGGATCTGACTTTGGCTCGCCGCCTAGTGTACGACCTAGCTCAATGAGCGATATACCTGACGTGAACGGTTTAGGAAACGTGCGGCACATATCGAATCAAAGTATGAATATCGTAGGACCCAGTCCGGGTGGCGCGGGATTTAACCAAGGGAGCGAACCACAAGGTAGTCTTGTCAATCCCGCGCCTTCAGAAGTATGGTAAAAGCAATGCCGCTATCTGATTACCAACCCAGCTGCAACCCAATAAGTGCGATTCGCCTATCGGAAGTCACAAAACAAAAGAGACATCAATATAACCTCCAAAACTGTGGTTAAACTTTCTGGCTGCTCCGAAGGGTGTGGAGGACGAGAAAATCACTTTTAAAGAGTCGACTTCAACCACAAAAGCAAAAGGTTGCCGCGATGGCTACCGATATTGAACGAGCATCATGTAAAGTAATCTCGCGATGCATCTCGGGGGAGGAAAACTCCAGGTTTGGTTATCGCGGTAGCTCCATAGAAAGAACGTCGTCTCCCCTGAGGGAAGCATGGCGCTTGGCTTTGATCTATTATTGTACAAAAGGACAGCTTTCAAAAAGAACAAGCCACAAACTCCATGGACAAATGCTTTCAAAGCGAAGTCTCAAACCGATGGTATAAAAATACCAACAACCGAAAGTAGACATTTAGAATGATACCAAAAACCGAATGTAAATGACCAAATATGAATTTCTAATATTTATGCAAAACTGAAGAGGATGTAAACTTTTATATACCAAAATGCGAGGAATATTTAGTGAATGGTATGCGAGGAGGTGTTGAATTTATTTTGAAGAGTAGTTTTCGTTTTAGAATGAGGCAATTCAGTTGTTTTGTGGACTAGCGAATCAAACGACTTAAAATGTACAAGTGTCGAGGTCCAGAGAAATAAATATATAACTGATGTCGTGTACACGTATTTCTATGAAATCATTAAGAGAAGTGACAATTGCCATCAAACACCTTTGTTTTTGAAGTGTTTTGAAGCGTTAGAATATAACGATATTGGTTAATATCAAAGTCTTAATCGCCTTGCCTCAATCGACTACTAGGAGGCTTAAGAAGATCAATAGAAGCATTAAGAGTGTTGCTTGACAAACAGTTGGTGCACCAAGAGAGCACACGACCACACCGTCGGATTGTGTGTTTTGCGTCCCAATTGGGCACCCAAGCTTGACAGATGTTGCTGTTCAGTTGAAAAAACCTTTATCTAATGGTACTGTCAACTGTACATGAGTGATAAGTCGCTTTTTTTCCAAAGATAATCTGATCCGTTGACTAAGTGTTAGCTCGTAAAAATCACTCGCGACATAGCCTAGAAAGCGAGGGATTGGTAATTTGGAATCAGCAGTGCGAAACGCCGTGTGTTTGCATGGCTTCTTCACATTATCTTGTGATCTTTATTGAAGCTAAAAAATGCAGCTTTTTGTTTAATAGGTTAGTCTTTAGAGGGTAGAATATTTACATAACCCCCTAGCGTACTATTGAATATGCAGCCAAGTTCTATTTGAAGTTGTAAACACGAAAGGCCCATGTATTATGTAAGCCCTCAAGCCAGTCTCAGATAAAAGACCATCCTACCGCCTTTTGGGGGTTGGGGGTAAATCGAGATATTTCCTAGTTTTTGTGACGTGTTTTTCCAAATAAAAACAATGGGACGCATTTTGTGATTTAGCGGATTTTTTTTTTTACAACCAGAAAGGTTTGTAATAGCGACTCTAAGAGAAGCGTAAACTCGGGCTGACTGAGGGACATCGAGATGTGCTGTCGACACCATGAGTC
>JAABNW020077003.1:0-18804 GCA_015164035.2 Radianthus crispa
TGGGACAAGATTTCAATTCCACTGGGGAAACTGATGCGACGTGATTGGTCGCTAGTGTCTTAATCGGAACCATCAATACAAGAAGTCTTCTTACCGAACACTGAAACGAGCAGGGACTGGTTCTCGGGCTGAAAACTTGATTGTGATTCGCTGACATCCTTAAAATTAGAATGATAAATAAACATTTTGTCCTCAAATATGTCAACAACGCATTTCCTCAATCTCAGAAATGACCAGTAGACAACGATGACTAATACCGATAACCTAACGATGGAAAATGTGAATATGGATTTGGTGCGTCATTTATTTTTACACAAATTTTACCTGTTTTTGGTTCAGAAGAATTTGCAGCAGATAGCGATGGAATGCGGATATCTTTAAAAGATAAACAAAGCCAGTCACTTAAATGTTTTGTTGATTACTTGCGAGAAAAACAAACGCACAAAGACAAAAATTGCTACATTTGGCTTTACTGCGCAGAGCACAGGTCCTGATACGCTACTTGCATACTACTACTGCCACAGTCCTTTGCGGACTTTGTTTTTGTCATTCATTAGACCTCTTCAGCCTGCGCGTAATATTGTTCCATTTCAGACCACGTGTCATGTCATTCCATATAGTATCATTCCTTTGTTAAGCAATTGAGAACGAGAAGACACATGTCATGTGAACTAAAATAATGGGACATCACCCAAGGTCTGCAGTACCAGCTGCCTTTCTATGCTCATAAGGCAATGTGAAAGAATCTAGTAGTTATATTGAAATAACACCTTCATGCTGATGGACCCTTCTAGCACTAGGTGCATTGTTGAATACATACCTTGTAGGGGTTCGTATGTTTTGTTGGCATCTATCTGTAAGACCAATGCGTATAATCTACTTGGTGCAGTAGAGAGAATTTGTGGATCAGCCTTCGAAGAAAAAAAACTGCATTTATCACACGCTGGTGAAGATCAACCTTACCACGCATGCTTGTGGATTGACTTACATAATGTACATAGTAGTCGATAGATATGTCCCGATTCCATGCGTTATCGCTGATCATTTTACAGTAATGACCTAAAAGACCTAGAGAAAATTTAACAAACAAATCTTAGTCAGTGGCTATGAGCATGCGCATCCTTCAGCCAATCACAAACAGAGGAGCAGTAGCATTTTCCAATCCCACCACTAGAAGATTTTTTGTTCTTGGTCTTACCATATGGCTGGAGGTCTAGTGTAGATTCAATTGTCTCCTCATCAGGCTTCTTGGGTTCTGTAATATCTTTTGGTACCCTAGAAACAGACATTACCAGAAGTGAAAAAAGACTAATTGGAGCGAAAAAGGCTCTAGATTCATGAAGGGATTGACTAAAGGGTTATTCAGGAGTGGAATGTTCTACCTTGTTAGCTTCAAAAAAGGAGTTTTGATGTGCTGTACAGGAGGAGCAGTGGAAAATGATGTTGTAGTGATGTCATCTGAAACACAAAAGTAAAGATCAGAGAACCAAGAGGAACAGATTATTGATGGGAAATGTGTGTGACACTGAAATAGCTTCCGCTCTGAGCCAATCACCATGGAAATAATCCCATCTTGAATACAGTAGATGCAATGGGGAACAATATAGGTTGAAGTCTGCTCTTACCAGCCATGACATGTAGAGACTGCTTGAGTGTGGTGTCTGAGGTCAATATCTTAGCAGCCTGACATCAAAAAAATAAAGGATGAAGCATCATAAATGTCAAGCAGAAAGACAATAAATATTTTGATACCTTCTTATGGGATACATTGGCAAGAAGTGAATAGTAAAACCTTGCACGATCCCTAATATCTGAACAGCATAAGTTAAGACTGATACACAGTGATCACATCAACACCTACAGTAGTAAAAGTGTATAAGACATTGCGACAAGAGATGACTGCATAATATTCAAAGGATACCAATATCTTGGTATGTTGTTGCCATGTACAAGAGTAGATTTCCAAGATCTAAGAAACACAAATAGGCAAATATAATTTTGGAAAACTCATTCACATATCTCACCCTTGGCAATTTTCAGTCCTGTGTGACAAATAGGTTGCAATCTCCTATTTGTGCAATTTCCCATTTGGGAAAATGCCTAGAGCACATGTGCATCGTTATGCATAATAAGGTCAAAAGTGCTCAATAAATGATGAGGGAGGGGAGGGTAAGGGTACAATGTCTTACCTCTTACTACTGGCCGTGTATCTTGATGTAACAGGATGCTGTGACAAACTGCTAGGATACCATTACCAAGACTCCAGCTCCCTTCACTGGAGATCTCCGGTGTGTGGAGGATTTGATTGAGAAACTGCACAGTAGACTGGAAAAATCATTGATCTCAATGAAAGCATAACATGATGCTATTGTGCAACCAACTCATCTTGTCTGCCAGAGGCAGACCAGTAAAACCATCATAGATTGAAAAGACAAAGAAAACAAATGCCAAACTCACAGAGGGATTGATGCTAGACTTCCTCATGGTTTGTGCCAGTAGCTTCAAGTGATGTGGAAGATTGGGTAGTACTGCTGACACAGGCTGTGATACCACATGCTGGCTCAACACTCTGAGCAAGTCCACTGGAAATGGACTGAAGGATATTAAAGAGAACAAATTATGACACTGATCATGGGTGTAACTTAGCAACAAGTGTCCAACCTGTCAGGTGTCACCATAGCAACTGCATCCAAGAAGTCAACCACATGAGGCATGAACTTTGGGTGTGTTGTTATAACAGACATCACAAGTCTATGAATTAAAAAGTGGTGAAAAACATGTTGTAAAGGTTAGTCAGAGAACTAGGACTGAAGAAACTAAAGTAATAACATTTGTAGCATTAATGAGAAGCTAACTTTGTCTGATAAGGCTCTTTTTCCATTCCACAGGCTACCCATACAAATATATGCATGTATGTCATACCATATAATGCAACTAAAGATCCTTCTTTCCCATTCTCCCTTAATACACCTATTAACATGCAGTATACCTGTATATTTCTTGTGCAAGGGAAGTTTCATGAAGGTATGTGTAATACCATAGTAATGAGCGGAAAAGTGCACGCACACACTTCCCTCCAATACCAAGGAGAACTTGTTTGTTGACCAGTGAGAGACAGTCCATCAACGCATTAGTTTCTAAATACAAGGTGTATCAAGACTGACTAAAACAAGTAGTTGGTACAGCTTCTTACAGACTTAAGCATTATAATGCTTTTGATTCAATGCCATTAGTATGCCAATGCTGAAGCATAGTTGGTATATTGGGAAGGCGCAGAAAAGAAAATTCAATCACTGACAGTTTTTTTAAGAAATATTGCACGATTGTTACCTTGAATGCCATTTGACCAAAAATACAAGCAAAGAAGCTTTAATTTGTCTTGTATTATATCTGAGGATAACAACATAAGATTTTGAAAATACAAACAATGAAATTGTGCAACTGATTGCACAATAATTCCAAGTTGCAATTTATGGAGCAAATGTTACTCATAATATCACCCCAGCCATAACAAAAATGAGATGATAAACCAACTATCTATACCAGCTGGTACCTGCTTTTCTCACTCATCAATGTTGCTTACAAATATTAATCTAAGGTTAATACACTTACCTATATTATCAAAACTGGTGGGGTAAAAATTACTTATTTGTAGATCCTCAATGAAGGTGTATGCTGTGGGCTCAGTAGGGGCTCGGCCTGATTTGCACTAAAGACAGAGACAATTAAATATGGTATTAAAAACAGCAAAGCAAAAACAGTGGTCCCCACTTGAAAAGAATGACTCCCATTCTAGATGAAAACTGGTTGCATTCTGCTCTCACCAGTTCTTCAGGAAAATGCATCAGCCATTGAAAGCACAGGAGTCGCAGATCTGATGGTAAGGTTGGCTGAGTTGCTAATAACAGAAGCCTGCAGGACATCAATGGAAGGAAAAAGACCTTGTTCAATGTAATCCTGACCATTATTCATCTCTTTTCAAAGTCCTGGATCCCACCCCCTGCTAGCACAATAGGAGAAACAGTGATAACAGCATTATGAATCCTGCTTGTACCTTTGGAGTAACAGCAAGTCATCTCCTTCACGAAACATGTCCACAGAAAATTTAAGCTGTTGATGACAAAACCAAAAACAATTTCCAGTGAGTCAGACAAGTATTGCCCCTTTCATTTACTTGCAATGGAGCCAAAATATCACTAGTTTACCTTCAAGAAGAGCAGCATGTGGAAAACACAGATATCTGTTGAAGGGAGCCACTGAATAAACTGAGACTTGAAAGTCTAGAAAATGAAGTCATACAAATGACAAAGTTAGCAAATAATATTTGATTAAATGTAATAGAAAGAACTGAGTCTTCTATGAACACCCAAAGAACAAACCACAGTTGGTCTATTTTGCAGTCATATCAAAAGAACCTTGAAGGCAGATCCAGAAGACAGAGAAGGTGGACAAAGGTAGAACCACTGCCTCTTGTGCCTACCCCTAAACCCACCCCAAAATTTTTGTTTGGATTGGAGGGATATTGGTACTCACAATTGGTGATAGTTCAGCAAGTTTAACACAGTGCATAAGCTAGAAAATAAATCAAGATGAGTTCTAATTAAAAACTGATTAACCAAACTGAACTAGAAGTATAGAATGTCAAAAACATATTATTTAAAGTCATAAAATTCAAATCTTGGTGGACGTAAAGGAGCTGCATGTACAGCCAAACAGATAAGAGTTAAAATGATAAGATAATCTCTAACCTCAAGCACCACATAGAACAAAGATGCTGTGTTTAGAAACCAAATGTTTTCCATTAGGAATGAGATAGCTCTCTTGAGTTCCTTGGAATTTACTTTATCAGGAAGGTAAGAAAATGGTAGTCCACAAGGTGGTGACTAAAAAACCAAACACATAGTACACACATCAGTGAGATATATTATTTGGGGGTATCGCCAACATAAAAGGTTTACTGCTCCCTTAACTTTTAAAGTCCCAACATTATGCAACATGGTGTTTGGCGTCAGGGTCTGAGACATGTGCTTACCACAGGAAGCCCAAACCGTTATCGAAAATTGCAGCACATAATATGAAACATTCAATAATGAAGTATGGATTTAACTTACATGAAGAGCAAGTGGAAAGGCTTCTCCCGAAACATTTGAGGGTAGAACCAGTGGCTGTAAAAACAACACCATCTTTTCTTTATTCTAAGAAATATTGATAACTAAATGAAAGAATAAATGGTAATACAGCCTAGTATTTTTCCAACAATTATTATGTATTGCATCAAGAGAAAGGTCTTCACTGTCAAACCAACTAACCTTCAGTGGCTCAGAGTGATCATTTAACAACTTATTCAAGCAGTGTGTCTCTAAACTAGAAACAAGTGTGACAAATTGTCTGGTAAGTTATAATCATGTAAAGTAACTATCATTATTATTATTTCATTTAATTAGCTTAATGATTATTTATAAATTCCTTACCCATAAAATGCATATGCTTTTGAAGCCAAATGTTCAATGGTATGGTGAAGAACAGTGACAAACAAAATCTAAAAAAATTTTAAGGAAATGTTAGCTAAGAAACTTAAAATAAGTCAGAATAAAAATCAGAATGCTCTTAGAGTGTGATGTAAAGGATATACCATGTAGTTTTGGAAGATAGGACTAGACTCGTGTTCACAGTGCTTGTAGAAATGGTTTAATTTTGACTGCAACAAGCCCTGGAACAGAAAGATTGTTGATCATCAAATGACATTGATAAAGGATGATTTAGTAAATATGAAATAAATCAATAAGATTGGTAAGCCACAGATGACGTACAATGTAGAACAAGCTATGACTTACAGGATAGTTGAGCTCTAACTCCCATAAGCACTCACATGCTGCCTTCCTGACAAGCAAGTTATGTGGACTGTTCACCTTAAGAAAAAGACACAAAACAACCAGCAACCAATGAAACAACAACCTGCATGTTTGCTTACAGGATAGCATCAAATTAAGCTCCCAAGGTTTACGCAGAATGCGTACCCCATAAATTTGTCAATTTGTCATATTTTTAAACTGACAATTTAATATTTTTCAATCAACTTTTTCTCTGCATTTTGTGACAGTAAAAAAAGATTTGGGAGAACCCACTTTAATTTCTTTTTTCAAGAGCTTGCAAACAATTTACCTTCTCTATAACATCTGTCAAAACTCCAACAAAATCAACGAAGGTATCACTGCTTTTTACCTAAAATGGCAACAAAAAACTATTGTTTTCAAGAATCCTAGTACAACTGTATTTATCAGAACCAGTTAAATATGAATTAAAGAAAAGAACTATAAAATTTAGACTTACAAGAAGGTCTGATGAAATGACAAGACATGATCCTGTTACCAGTAGCTGTTTGCAATAAAAAGGACTATATTATAAAAGACATCACTTTGATTTCTATCTACAGTATGCATATAATTGAAATTTCAAAATGTAGATTTCAATTTTGAAACAATACATTTTGAAACCATGACATAACACATCAAGCTCATGAGCAATAGTAACTCACCTGGCTGAGGTATAGCTGTGAAGGATTATTAGATGGGTGTAGAAACATGTCCTTCAGTGATCCAACAGCACACTCTACACTGTTTTGAAAACACAGAAATGATCATCTTATGCACCTCAACAAGGAGTAGTGTGTCACCACCACTCACAAATGACCTTTTTTACAAGACTGCTTTGTTTAAACAATAGAATTTTACATGGAGTCTCACTATGCTCTAAGGTGAGGTTAAGCAGGTTAAAGCAAAGTTTTCAATTCTCATTGGAATAAACATACTGTGCAATTCTAATAGGGTTGGGATCATAACAAAGACCTTCAAACACCCATATATTATCAAAGGTACTACAATATACCTTGTTGTATCCACTACCATACTTGATACCTATGTAGAACATTAGTGAAATTTCAAAGTCAAACTCCAATCAATATGAAAAGCTCAACACTGCAAGTGCAGCCCTAGCGCTGTAACTACCTTTTCTTGTAATGCAAATAAAACCTGCAGTTTCACATACTCTACGATGTTTTCTCTGCACAAAGCCTATGAAAAATCAGTGACACAGATCAAGAAATATATTCAAAGCCCAAATAATAAACTACATTCTCTCCAATACGCTAGCTAAGCTCACCTCAAGGCTATCCAACAGAAAATCGTCGGTAACTTCAGGGTTCTCGCCCAAATACATTCCCCTAAACTCCTTGATCTTTTGCAACCAGACGTCATTCTGGGAACTCATGACAACAACAATAGTTTCTCTTAATGAGATCGCAAAAAAATAGCAATCTCGACGCTTTAAAGCTTTATAAGTTTCGTTCATAGAAAACTCTTCTTCCGTCCGCCATTTTGGTTTCAGACGCTGGAGGAGGACTGGGAAGAGGAAATGAGCTTGAGATCAGCTGATCTTTTCCCAGCGGGGAGGGGCTAGTAATAAAATCTACGATTAGCGCTGAAAAAGAAAACTTAGAAAATAGATGATACATAAAAATCTTAATCGATTGTATTTTTTTTCTCAAGAATATTATAATTTTCTTTTGATAAAATGAGTAAAAATCCAAAGAAAGAATATTTGTCGTCACATGCTCTACCCACCCCACCCTAGTGGAATATAGTTGTTCAGGGATCGAGGGATGAATGAAACGGTACAGTTCAAACTCACGACAATTAATCTTTTTTATCGCTAAAAATGGACTTAGAAACGACCTGGTTAAAGCTTAAGGTGTCCATTGGATGGTTCCTTAACGTCTTGGCTCGAATACCATTCTTTTACTTGTTAGAAATCGTCTATAACTATACAAGCAAATCCGACAACTCGTCTTGTCTCGGCGCAATAGGTGAGCACGGGAGGTCAAGCTTGTTAGTTTGACGAACTCTTACGACTAGTTACAGCCTTTTCTTTTCATTTTCATTAATCTTGGATCATAAGTCCAAAGGTCTAAGACCGTAGATAAAAGCTTTTCACTTATTTTCGATGTATTTTTTCTCTATATGCGGCTTTGTTGGCTGTCTGCCAAAGTGTTTATAAGCCTTAATTGTCATCAATAATAAGTACTCGAAATGGACCTATAATTTTTATAGGTAAAGCTCATATTTGACTAGTAATTGACTGCTTCAAGGTTTTCGGTCATGGAGAACACTTTTCCTGTATATATTGTATGTGCTTTTATTCACAGAGTGCATGAGAGAGTGCATAAACAAACAAGGAAACGCAGCTATTCAACATCTTATAATTATACCCTTGACAATTCCCTTCTGGCAGAGTCTCCTTTTCTTTTCTTTCGCTGGATCTAACGCTCATGCATGAGCAACAAGGAAAGTGTCGGATTGGGGCAGAGTCTCCTTTTCCCTGCAAATGCCAATCCAGTGAAAGAAAAGAAAAGGAGACTGCTAGCAGGGAACCTTGACAACTTTTAGTATAGATTTACTGCAGTTTTGTGTTTTCCGCAAACTCAGACATTCCAACAGCTCATATATTTTTCCTGTTGTCAATAACAAAGCTAAGAGGTGCCAACTAATAGACCTCATCGGCTTGGAAGTAATGTTTTCCCATTTCAGATCACATGTCATTCCCTAGATTCTAATCCTTTTGTTTGACAGTTGGTATGCATCAAAAGATTCATGAATATGAATGCAAGTTAAACAAAGGATCTTATTCCCAAGGGTGTGATACGTGGTCTGAAATGGGAAAACATTAGCCCAAGCCGATTAGGTCTATTACCTTTGATTGATGGCAGCAAAAAACCTGTTTCATAACTACAGTAACTGTGGGAAGGGCTAAGTTCACAGAAAATGGAAAACTTTAGTAAAGAAAGTCTTTTTTGGGGTTTCTAAAACTGCCATTTTTCTGTCACACCTGACACCATTCTTGCTTTCTTCTCATTTACACTAAGTTTATGGGAAAAATGTATATAAATATTCAGGAGAAATGTATCAATTTGTTCATTGCAAATAAGGTTTTTATTTCAGTGGATGTATTGCATATATGTTACAATGTTATTTTCCAATGGCATGCAACTCCATGCAATCGCAGTCTCATCCGCAAAGCCTACATTCCTCTTCCTCAGCACTGAGAAATGAGAGACTCTGGTTGAAAATGTGTTTTGATGCATTCAGATTGGTTGATAATACAAAAGAATTATCCGTCATTGAGCATTTTCTATTGTCTTTTCAACCAAATCGGAAGGCATCAAGAAATGATTACAACCAGGGTCTCTCATTCTTGGTGCTGACCAAGAGGAATGTATGCTATACTCTGGGATGAGATTGGGTTTGCATGGATAATTAAAGTGCTACTACTATGAAAATTGCTCAAACTTAGATCAAGCTGAAACTTCCCAAAGAACACTCTTCACAGGTCCAATAATCATTGTATGAGGTTTTTTCTTGATATTCAAGGCAAAAGTTTGATATTTTTATGGTTACCTATTTTTTGGAGTTTGTGACTTCATTGATTTAACATCCAATATTGCTACATACATTTCTTTGTAAATATATCCTTGATTTATTTTATTCCTATGACACCTGAAGTTCATCTGATGTGCTCATTTCATGTCACTTATGACTAAATTTCATGTTTTGGTGTGTTTCAGAATTTAATTTTCTTTTTTCTTAACTACTGATAATTTTATTTTGATCATAAACTACATAGAAATGTACATGTATGTAGCAATTGTTCGATGTTAAGGCAATGATGCCACAGAGTCCAAAAAATTACTGTAAAAATATCATACCTTCAACCTGAATATTGAGAAAACTTCATACAGTGATTATAATGGACCTTTAAAGAATATTCTTAGGAAGTTTCAGCTCAATCCAAGTTGGAGTGATTTTCATAGTAGTAGCACTTTAAATTGAGTGTTTCTTTTTTATTTCACAGGATATGCTTTTGGTCTTATTGGTTTGTTTACAGAGCTAGATTTACTGCTATCATTTTATGGATGGTTGCTCCAAGTACTTATAAACTACATTATATTCAGCCTCATTATTGAAGTGAAGCGTACAAACGATGATGATAATAATGGAGTCTTGGCTGCTGAACCTCATGCATTCTTTCAGTTCTTTGTTAGTGACAACCATTTTTATTCTCAAATTGTAGCTGCAACAGGACTTTCCATGGCAACTCAACAGCAGTGGATAAAACTGAAGCCATTATGGATTATTGCCCTAATGTTAATCATACCTTTCAGTTTTGACTTGATTTTTAACCCTCTTCAGCGCATGTCTCTGATTATGCCTTACATTTGTTATATATTTTTGTTGACTTATATGGTTTACTTGATATGCAAAGGCCTTCAACTTGGTGTTAAATTCCTCAAGTGCACCAAAGAAGCCAGTGATAACCTATGGAGAATGGTCGATGGTTATGGCTGGATGCCTGTGCTACGTCATCACTGGAAACGAATGGAGCTCTCAAGAGTTATAATGTTTCTGTGGTGGATCAAGTTTGGTCTAAAAATTGCTCAACAAAACAAACTTAATTGGTTCTGGACTTTTGCAACTTTTGGAGATTTATGTGCTACACTACCAAACTTGTTTGCTGCCAGTTTGGTTATCTCTGAAATCTCTTTCAGCATCTTGTTCTTTACACAGAAGTGCTTGAAGGGAAATCATGTCAACATGTATGAAAGTCATTATTATCCTGGCTTCAATGAGGGCCTTGCATTCTTTCTCCTTAATCTTCAGATTGGTATCACCCAAGGAGGGAGAGAAGAACGCTCTCTGA
The DNA here is from genome assembly GCA_015164035.2 of Radianthus crispa. Classification (NCBI taxonomy): domain Eukaryota; kingdom Metazoa; phylum Cnidaria; class Anthozoa; order Actiniaria; family Stichodactylidae; genus Radianthus; species Radianthus crispa. Next base: position 10,750 of record JAABNW020077003.1, read on the forward strand.
TTATCAGTTTAGTTTTGTTTGTGACAATTTCTCTGCTTGTACAAGATGCTTTTGAAATAACTGAACCAGTGCTGGCAGTGCTTGGTGCTACGTACACTGGAAAATTAAATTCCAGGCACATAAGAGGACTTCTTGTATCACTCTGCCTACTCTTCATCCCAGCCTTTATGGTCTATACTATATGCTCCACGTTCTCAGCAGGAACATGGCTGTTTGTGATAATATCCAACAGCATGGTCACAGTGGTCCAGTTGTTTGGTGCATTAAGTATATATTTCCTATTCCTGGCAAATGTGCATTTTCATTATGGCTGGGAGGATTTAGATGACTGTGTTTACTATGTGAATGCAGTATCCAAAGTTTTCGAGTTTTTGGTCGCTTTGGTGGTGGTTTTCTACAGTGCCTGGTCTGCATTATCTGGTAACTGGAGTATAGTTGGTAAGTTGGCAAACCTTGTTTGATAAACATACTATTGTCTTGCTACTTCTTGGGTTTCACCATCGGCGGGAACCCAGGGGTAATATTCTGTTGCTTGCTCCTCACTACCAGAAAAAATACCCCTGGGAACAGAGTCTGTTGGAGCTTGTTCCGGAAGTCAAAATTCAAAAGACCAATCAGAAAAGAGTTCAACTTCAACTTTCGGAACAAGGTCCAACAGACTCTGTTCCCAGGGGTATTTATTTTGGTGGTGAGGTACAAGCAACAGAATATTACCCCTGGGTTGCCGAGGATGGGGTTTCACACCTCATTATGAACACTTTGTTTGACCCCCTGGGTCCATTTTCCCTTTTTAAAAGATAATATTACCATCATATTTATAATCTATCACCAGAACAACCATAATCATCATCAAAACACATTACAGACATTTTATTTCCTTCAGGTACTGGTATAATATGTGTGCATGCGTACTTCAATGTCTACAGCCGTGCCATTGAAGGCTGGAAAAACTTCTTACTAAGAAGAAGTGCAGTCCGCAGGCTCAACTCACTGAAATCAGCTACAGATGAAGAACTACAGGAATATGATGATGTCTGCTCAATATGCTTTGATGTAATGAAGTCAGCTAAAGTGACAAAATGCTATCATTTCTTCCATGGCATGTGTCTCAGGAAATGGCTTTATGTGCAAGATAAATGCCCCATGTGTCATACAGCTATTCTACCAGAGGACTGACTACTTCCTGTATTGCAACGCATGGCTGCCGTAGGTTGACAGTGAACTTACAGCTGTCTTCCAGGACAAAATGGCCAAAAACAAATACACAAAACTTATTTCCTGTTAAACAATGGTTAAATTATTCAAACTTTTGTGATTGTGTTAGTGTTATAAAAAAAATTAAAGAACTATTTATTGGCTCCCAGATTTATGAATTGTAGCTTAGGTTAAAGGTTACTTACTAGCATTATGGCAGGCATGCATTGCATCCCATGAAACAATTACGAAGGATTTAATTATTTGACAATGAAATAACTGATATTTGATAACTTACAAGTGCTGCAAGTTCCCTTAGACCAAGTACAAATGGCACACTTTTCATGAGCTGAACTTATTGTGGGATTAAAGTTCTCAAAAACTATGCTGTCTGAATCAACTGAGTATGTCTTGTATTAATATGGCACAGCTCAGGGTTCGGTATGCCTGCCCCAACCGTATCTATATATCCCAGCTGAATAAGCACAGTGTTTGAAGCAAACTGCTGTAATTATATAATTTGGGTAGACTCAAATTTCTCTTTTAGTAGGGTTCTTAGAAAGTATGCCATCTGAACTTGGCCTCTGAAAAAGATTCATTTTATAGTTTTAAAAAAGTGACACCAGTTAAATTACCCTAATTTTCTTGAATTTGATTTAGTAGAATAGACTTTATTTGATGTGTTACAATGTTTTTCCATTTCAGTCCACATGTCATTCCCTAGAAAATATAACTTTGTTTAAGGTGTATCCCTATTCACATCTTCTCGTGCACAACAGTTAGACAAAGAAATGATACTCTTGGGAATGACATGTGGTCTGAAATGGGAAAACTTTGTCATACATCAATAAAGATCTATTTTACAGCATAATTTTGGTTTCACCTGTCATCCAGCTTTAGAGCTGTAAGGGTTTCATTATGAAAGAAAAAGTATTGCTATAATGCAAATGATTACAGCTGAGCCCAGGTTTCTTCTTGAATGATTTAAATATTTATGACCCCTAACTAGGGTTAAATTCCAAGGGTCCACTTGTTTCATTATTCTTTTCAAAGCGTTGCAATGCAAAAAAAAAAGATTAATATATTTAGAGCACAATAAATAGTTCATCAACATTGTACAGATAGCATATATGTTCAAAAAAAATAAAACCTGTAGAAGTTCATGAGTCATATTTTTATTAATTTCTTATGTTTTTCCCTCCATTTAGCTATCTGAAGTAGCTGTGCTCGTAATTAAAGCAATCTGTCTCGTTTTTTTAACTTATGTACCAAATGTATTAATCAAGAGTGCAAATAAAGACTTCTATCTTCTTATTCGTAGTTTTCGATATCAGCTGATCGCGGTATGAAATTCATGTAAGCGGGATTCCTGTGGTTTAGCAACATCATTTGTTGAAAATGCTCAATGCAGGTTGCTGTATTGCCAGTTTGCAAGTCCAGAGCCAAGAATGCCTTGCAGTGCCCAAAGCCCAAGAATATACCGTTGGTCTTCACCATTATAGGGCTGAGATAATACCTCGAAAAAGTGCCTGACGGCTTTCCTGTTACCCAAGCTAAAAGGTTTTCGCTTGAATCCAATGAAAGCTAATGCAACAGTTGGTAAAATACAGCCACTTAGCACAGTAATACCAGTTCCTCTGATAGTTGCACATACGCTGCAGTCTAGTTCACGTCTAGAGAGTGGATTGGTTAGTGATTTTTGCCAAGAATACATCGCCAATGCTCCACAAGCTGCAGGAACCAATATGGCGGTCGTTCGTGAGGTGTAAAAGCCATGAAGACGGGGGAATAAACACGCTACACCTGCACTGGAAAAACCCACGATTGTGGAGAAACGATCTTGCTTGGTTGACCGGGTAGGTGCCATTTATGAATTTATGCAAAGCTTTCTTAAAGTTGACTGAGCAAAAATGTCCTTTTCTGTTATATTTAGGAGAGAGATAGATTTGACTGGGCGTTCCGCACTTGACAGAGAGGGACTGAGTTCTTATTCCCGGTTAGTACTTGTTTAGTGTCTCATTTTGGAATATATTTATTTTAATAATTTTATTAATTTTAATAATTTTGTTTACTTTGATACTTCAAAAAAATCCAAACTAATTTACCGTTCTTAGGTAAATATCTAGTCTTAAAATCCAATTAACCGAAGTCCAATTTCCAATGATTCCAATATTTACAATTCCTGATTTTCCAACATAAAATTTAATTTATTAAACCAAACAAGTTCTATACAGTAACTTCAAAATTGTATAAACATTGTCATGTTTTGTCAAACACAATATAGTTATTAATATATACCGCATTTTATCCCATAAAATGTAATGTAAGTATATTAACTATTACTTAAATATGACATCTTTCCATCTAGTGGTATTCCAAGTGGTATCAAAGAGATAAAATCATTATCCCGATTGTTATCAAACATGTGTGATATCACTCTCAGTCAATCAGCTTTCAGTATTTGTTATAAACAGAACATTACATGTTCGTTGGCGATACGAATTTTATCTTCCTGCATGTTGAAATGATATCTCATTCGTTCGCGGTATCTCAGCGCGCCCATGTAATATCCTCTGTTTATGAACTAAGTCAACCATGCGATTGCACAGATTCTAGTCGGAAAACACATATCAATTATCATCTAACAATGCCAGATTTATTATTCATAACAACGTTAAAAGCAGATGTTTTCTTGCTACAAAGAAAGATATTCAGCGCAGTTCAGCAATACAGTTTTTAAAGATGAATTGCTTTTTGGGGGCAAAAAATGACCATTAATTGAGTGAAGATAAATCAATAAGAAAGAACTGTTTTTAGGATGGGGTAAAAACTAAATCGTTGCTTACTCGAACTCGAAACTAATCAGTACATAGATGCCGCTTATCCTAAAAACAACAAGTCGACAGATTATAAATTGCTTAATCAACGAAAAAAGGAGTTACATCTTTTGAATAGCCTGGCACCTCTTTCTGATGGTTGCATAACAGCATAGGCAAGAGTACACCCCATCGCCAACTCCACCATACGAAAACTCGTCTGGAAACCGTACCAAGGCCAGGGAGCAGGGTTGACCACTCTGGAGTACAGACCATACACTCCAACCATGGAGTAGATCTGTAGACCACAACACACAAACCCAAGACATGCAGTCACCATAGTGATCTTGGCTACCTTCATGGTTGCACTCTTTCTTCTTGCTTGTCTTTCATTGTTAATCTGGTTGAGTTGTTTCATGGCTTCCCTTGATGTCAGGATGACCTTGCCTCCACTGTAGAGAAAAGCGATGGAGTTAATGATTCCCCAAACGATGAAAAACGACTGGCACACAATCAGGAGCTCAGTCTTGTCTGCTTCGAGTGCCACGGTTACTTCAGAGACAAGAACGACACAAAAGTGCAATACTATGACTGATGATACGAAGGGTAAGCTATGTAACTTCTTCCAGCCAAGTTTGAATTTTGAAACCTCTAGGAAAGCGATGTGAATCAAACAAAAAGCTGAAGTCAAGCAAGGAAAAGCAAGACCAAACAACATTCGTATCATCACAAGGCTCAAATGGAACCGGTGCTCATAAGATCCGTACGGGTCAAGCCATAGAAATAGAGCACGAAGTGAACCAAGCATGAAGAGTAAAAAGTTAATGGCGTAAAACAACAGCCTTCTTGTAAACGCCTTGCTCTTATCAGCCATGAGGATAGCAACGAGGGAATGCACCGCTATGAGAGCAAAGGCAACGCCAAGTCCTATCCAGTGTACTTGCCATACTGGACCCCACACTTCCCTTGCTATGGGCCAGTCTGGACCTGGTTCTGCCTGTGGCATAAGCTGCTGTGTCTTCGATGAACATTTAGTTGCGTTTGTTTTCATCGTTTTGTTTATTTCACAATCTCATGCATGCATTTTCTTTACTTTGAATTCTCCAGCTGGTCCTGACGTCACTAAAATTTTGCTTCCGGACTATTCAAACAGAAGAGCTGTGCTTTCTTCTTTACCTACTGGAGAACCATTAAAATACTTCTTTTCATCGTTAAAGCTTTCGACTCGGTGCTGCTCCTTAGCTTCAATCACTATCGTAGCTCTCGTATAGCTTTAAATATTCAAGTTTAAGTAGATGTTCCGATTGTCTGAAGTCATATAATTTCCGCCAGAGTGACTCCTTGCTAGTTAAAGTAAAGGAGAAAACAACTGCATTAATATTAGGCCATAATAATAGGACCTTGATCTCAGTAAAATTACAGTGTCAGTGTGTCATATCACTTCAGTTGAGGCATAATTAGACATGTATCTTTTCCTTATCCGGCTCCCTTTCTTTTCCCAATAACTCTCAGCTAGGTGCGATACATTCACATGTTGATGCTGAGTTATATTATATTACTATTTTAACAGATTTTCATAGATAAGCAGATTCTTAAAGAAGTGTAGATTATTTAATATTTTACAACATGTTCGTGTCAGTAAAGTTTGATACTGTCCAAGATATGATTAAGTGTCAGCAATGACCTAAAGACACAGTACTTGACAATATAATATATAGCTTGCGAAACATAGCTTCTAAATTTCCGTTGGCCACTAACAGGTCACGTGACCATCAACCCACCCCTGCGTCAGCTACTCTTCATTTGTCTTGACATGTGCCATGTAACCTTTACTTGATTAAAGGAACTGTGTTGTGACGTCACCCGTAACTAATGTTTCCACTTTTCATAATTTTTGTGAGATCTACATTCATATACCATTTTTTACAAAATAGAACAATTTTCTAAATTTCTAATCTACAATTATATAGCCTTTATATCATCACATTCCACTATTCAATATTCTGACACCGTGGTTTCGCCTGATCCTGATTCATACTTAATAAAGGAATAGATATATAGATATTGTCAAAAAGGTTGTCCAGCTGAAAAGACATCTTGTCAGAACAACAAAGTCATTTGCATGTATCTTGTTTTCTTTATTTTCTCAAAGTATTTTTAACGTAAGTTGAAAACTACTTTTTACTTACACATATACAAAGGACTCTTGTATTTTGAATGGAAATTCACTGCAAGAAAATAAAAAACATCGTATGGAAATTTGTTGTTATTGCCATAAGATGCGGTCTTTCTATCTGGATCATCATCCACATCTACTTTATTACTCTTCCCAACACTGGCATAAGGGGAATTACTGGTACGATAGTTATCTTTGTATGCCGATGAAAAGGGAAGAAAGCGCCTGATTTCGCTGCTTTAGTTTTCTTCTTCGAATGTCTATGGAATCAAGTAGTCGTACCCTTCACATAAGTGTTTTCGTTTAATGCAAACAAAAAGCTTTTATTGTCAATTTATTGCCATTCGGTCTTGGTCACAGTATGTGTCCATTCCTTGATTTTCACCGATCTTTTTGAGTAATTTAAGGCAACAACTTTACCTTTTCATAACAGAAAATTTGAGTAGCTGCAAACGTACATCAAGCTGTGTTTGAACAAATGCCTTACTCTCAACGACGATAATGTACTACAACACTTTCTAAAAAAATTCGAACAAATAAATAAAAAGTTGGTTTTTACCCAGCATGATTGAAATGTGTTAATTTTGTTGATCGGTTCATGGGCTAGTGATTGAAATAGGATATTACTAATTTCCAAGTGAAGGAAACAAGAAGGGATGCGGTCGCCATTTTAGTTTATCCAACAAAGAAACGGCAATAGAGGAAAAATGGTGATTTGACTAAAATGATCACGAGGGTACGATATCAGACCGGTCAGAATACAAAAATTGGGATTTATAAGAACCAATAATAGATATCAAATTAACAACACTTTGAGAACGTTATAACTTGCTTGCCAAGGTTGCATAACGGTATAGGCAAGTGTACATCCTATAGCCAACGCCACCACACGAAAACTCGTCAGGAAACCGTACCAAGGACGTACGAAGGGAGTAGGATTGACCACTCTGGAGTACAGACCATACACTCCAACCATGGAGTAGCAGGCGTAGGCTGCTATAGGAAAGGGGAGGTTCGTTTTTGCACAATCGGGACCAGTGGCGGATCCAGGACTGTAACGGTAGAGGCCAAAAAACGGCCAACCAAAAAAAAAAGAAAAGAAAAAAAAGACAAAGACAAAAAAGAAGAAAAGAAAGCCCACGACCAACCAAAGAATATCCTTGGAACATGCTTTTTTCATTTAAACAAACTATTCTACAGCATTAACAAAAAAATATACCAGGCAAAAAGCGGACCTTTTCATCAGAATGGGAGGTTCTTCCGAACCCCCCGAACCCCTCCAGCCTACGGGCCTGAGTAGATCTGCAGACTGCAACACAAACCCAAGGCAACGCCAAATCCTATCCAGTGTACTTGCCATGCTGGACCCCAAACATTCCTTGCGGAGGGACTGCCCAGTCTGGACCTAGTGGTTCCACATTTGGAGTATTAGGAGTCGTTTTAATAACATCTGTCTTATCTTTCTGACATTCTTGCTATAAAAACTTTATCATAAAGATAACTCAGCGATGTTCTATATTGCCGCAAACATCGTACAAGTGGCCGCGTTTACTTAACGTATTTACTAATTATGGTTTGTATTGAATGATTGATAAGCATTAACAGTTTCCAAATCGAAATGGATGTTATTACAGTAACTTGTTTTGTCTCTTCGTGTATTAAAAATTAGCCATTTTTTGTTTAATTCTTCTCATCTGTTCAAAACTTTCATCATTTCTTTTCCGTTTCAGGTAAATTAGTTTCCTGTTTTTAAAAATGAACACTTTGTCATCTTTCAATTTCATTTCAAAATTTAAGCAGTTTCTGTTCATTTATAAACATTTTGGTTTCATTAGGTCGCTGCCACCAAATGATTGATATCTTTTTCAG
>JAABNW020077114.1:0-13491 GCA_015164035.2 Radianthus crispa
GCTCTGTACTGCGGTACATCGTAGTTGTCTGCTGCTGTCAGGCATATAGAGAGTATGAAGGGATTCTGTCTCCCATCTACACCGATGTAGTTTTGATGAACTAAAACGATAAAACAACCACATACATTAAAACTTAGCACAATCTCGTGCTTCCCAGAGCCCACGTTCATCTTGGCACCGAGAAAATGCTCTAGTTGCAGCCGTTTTTCACGAGTTCTGATTGGTTGAATAAGACGATGGAAAATGCTTAACAACCGTCATTCTATTACCTTTTCAGCCAATCAGAACATAATCAAACGGCTGCAACCAGAGCCTCTCGTTTCTCGGTGCTGAACAAGAGAAATGTGGGTTTTGGAGATAAGATTGTCGTGGTTTTCTTTTCATTCATCATCTCTTCTTCTCTCCTTTTTTCCTTCAGTTTATTTTCTCTATTTTTCTATAACCATAGCGGAGTTGTTCGCGAGTTAGGATACCTTTGCCTAAGAAGTACTTGAAGTACCATCTTGTTTGGAACTCCGGGTTTTCTAGATGAACCACACTTCCCTGACTCGATGTTGAGCTACCGTTCTGATAAAACAAACAATAAATAGATAAATTACATGGATATGAAAAATATTTACTGAAAATGGGTCTTATTCTTTAAGACCCCTTTGATGTTGAAGTCTCGTCATTAAGGTATTGTCACTCTGTTGTTAAATAGTTTTGCTTACACGAAATGTTTCCAAGTTGCACCACGCCCAATACAAGACAAGACCCCTTTTGTACAAATATCTTTCATATACTTATTTCAATAATCTTAGTCACCTGCAAAGGTACCAAGCTAAGACCAAAAACAATCATGGGTAAATATTCTTTCAAAATTTCCTGGCCACTTTTTACTGAATGGACTTGAGATCTATTTCCAGTTACAGTTCCACCTGACTGTAAACATCCTACAAGCTCCAATTTGCAATTTTCAAAAGATTGGTTTCTTGGATATGACAGGTTTCCAATGATCCTTACTGGTCTCAGCTTTGTGGGTTTTAAACGAGTTTTAAACTTAATTGAAACGAGTATTCAATTCAGACACCGTGCAATGGCAAAGAAAAAGAATTCATCTCCTTAAAAACTATCTGTCTTTTGCTTACCTGCGGGCCTCCGATTTCCCCGTTTTCGATGCGAAATTTCGACGTTACTCCAGACGTTTCGTAATTACTATTGGCTGTGTTCAGCTGAAGGATAATTATTTAGACACTGTTAGCATTAATCAGCTGGTAACTAAATGGTAAGGAGTAAAAATGTCATAGATCATGTTTTTGGAGGCAAATCCTCCAAAAGAACCCTTTTAGACCGTTCATTCCCCCGTCTTTCACATCATCGCGCAACATTGTTGCATTGTAAGTTGCAGAGCGAATGTTACTTCACTGGCATCAAATTATCTTTGTTGCAGCGTGGGAAGAGTTCCTACTTCCTGCAACAAAGTCGCGCAACAAAAATTAGGGTGGTAATACGAGTAACGTTTACTCTACAACTAACTTGCGCAACGGGTTGCACGATTTTATTGTTCGTATAACCGCACCTTAACATTTCTTTGTTTACCGTGCGACCACTCCAACCAAAGCCGCCCAGACAAATTTTTCACAAATTATCCAATCAAATTCGAGGATTTGAACAATAGAATCACCACAAATGTTAATATTTTTTATCTTTATCTACGTATATTCTGCTTGAAACGTTTGTTTTTGATCAAAATGATCTGAAAACAGTTTGTGATGAATTTACAATGATTTTATTTCAGTTAAATAGTGACAGAGTTGAAGGAAAAAAATTTAGAAAATTTGTTTGGGTGGCTTTGGCTGAAGTAGCCGCACTGTAACGGTTGCACATGACAAGACAGATGTATATGGACACAACTCAAAGCAAGATTCTTATCTTGAAAAGATTTCAAATTTCACCAAAGATAAAGAAGGGTTTACCCTCTTACTCACGGTTTCCAAAGATCCAAAATAGTGTTTTCTACTTAGGCCTGGTCGTCTACCCACATCAGGTGACGGGACACTGTGGATAAAAATATCTTCCGAGTTTAGAAATGCATCGTGGAGTAGACAACATATGAGAAATACTAGTTATACAATGATTTCGAGTGGCATACCATGGAATATCCCACGAGTCATTTGTATTTTCTAGTATACACACGAGCCTTTAGGCGAGTTTGTATACTGAGAAAATACAAGTGACGAGTGGGATATCCACAGTATGCCACCAGATACCATTATAGAACTATTTTATCCCACACCATAGAAAATACAAGGAAACGCAAGATCTGATGGGAAGAGTCAGTTGAATACCGCCGAATATACAACGGCGTTCCTGCTTTCTGATTGGCTGTATTTTCTATGGTGTGGGATAAATAATGATTCACCCAGGCTAGACCACAATGCATCACGCTCTCAATTTGAGTATTGGCAAGTGGCATCACGTTAAACAAGGAACTACTTAGTACAGTTATCTTCAAAGTGCAAGCGGGCTTGTAGGGTAATCAGCTTAGCCTACCGATTGATATCTTAGTCAGATTAATGGACGGAAGCTCTGTTAAAAGCAGAATTTAAGGCTTATCTAAAAGTACTATCACAAAGTTTAATATGTATGACCGTGGCGATTTTATCGATTTTGTCTGGGAAATAATTTATCAAGCAATCACATGAATGATTTATTCAGTCCCATGATGATGGCAACAATAATAAATGATAATAATAATTATGATGATGATGAGTGATGATGATGATGGCAACAGAAAATGATATATGTATGAGGGCTCATTATATAAAGCTACTTCGACCAAATTTTATCTTTCAAATAAACAGAAGTGAACAGAAGTGTTTTTGCCGAATTCAAGAGCAAATCATAAATACTGTAAAGTGTTTTTTTTGTGATCGTAACTGACACACAAGGGGCGGATGCCATTCAGAAGTCGATTACTCTCTTCGTTGTCACTGCACAATTTAAATTCGCCTCAAATTCGTCATATCCCGGTGAATGTATTATCTCTTGCTGGGCACTTGACGTACATTAAAAATTTCCTATAAAAACTTTTTGAAAAATTCATTTGAAGATAGCAGTCTTCGAAATGGAAAATAATTTAACATTATGACAAAAGATCTTTCAGAAGATCAACAACTGCAATAACAAAAGAAAACTTCATAAGCGAATTATACCAAAAGAGAATATTTTATGAGATTAACTTTTACTGAACGACGAAAGATATTTCTTTCTGCTATACAGCCCGACGACTGCTTGCCAAAAATTCTCCGTAAATTTACAATTTTTCGGAGATCTTGCAAGTAACTATGGAGAATATTTTCCAGTATCCAATATCATTTTCGGCGTCAGAAAAGTAATTTATAATTCTCTATCTCCAGAAGCCATATTTTTCAGTTAAGTGTTAACTGTGAAGCTAATAAACACGAGTTTCTATTGCCTTTATTATGCCTCGCCATGAAAAAGAATACTCCAAAAAAGGTATAGAATTGAAATAATCAAAATGTAGAATAAATGCTGAACAGAAATACCTGAAAGTTGAAAATGTCGAAGCTCTTGGTCGTCGAGGAGCAGCCATCTTTGATCAGTATAAAATTCGGCGTTTTTTCGTGTTATACACGTTTAAAACCACGCGTTTTTACACCCACCTTCTTATATACGATCAAAACCGCAAATAAACCATTTGAGATTATTTCCCCATTAGAGTGGGCAGACAACCAGAGTACTGTCGATTTCTCAAGCGATTCCCAACGTAAACAGCGCAAATTTCAACGTTACAAATTCGTGATATATATAAAGGAGGTTCGATAAACTACAGTATGGACTGATCAATTCAGATTAATAAGAGGAAAAAAATCTCCGTCATGAGGAACAACAGAACATACATTTGATAAGCAAAAACGACGTTTTTGTTGCCGAATTAGTTTCCAAACATTAATTCAGCTGAACTGAAGCATCCAATAAGCGAAAATTACGTCAAAAAAGTAAAAACCAAGAGTTTCGCTTTGCTTTCGTTGCACTGGACTTTGTGGATTCGCTTTCGAATGATGCAACTTTTAAGTTTTACATCAATACAGTGAAGTTTGTCTTGCAAGCAGGTGGAATAATACCGCAGGTCTTTGAAAGATCGATGAAGAATACCAAAAATAGCGTGTTCCACAGTAATTTTGAAGAATACTTCAAGTTAGACCACCATTTTTTATCTTTTCGATTATGGCTCATTAAGGATTGTACTTGCAGTTGACGTCTCGCTGTCTGGCATCGAAAACCTGTCGAAAATGGAAATGAGAAAGATTAAGAATTCCCGTGACAAAAAACACCACTAACCACAGCTGCAAAACAACAACCCGAATTTAAGATACAATATGTCAAGTTAATTATCAGATAAAATATCTAATCCGAGAGCCAAAAGAAACACAAAAACTCAGAAATGGCTCTGAAAAGTTACACTTACAGCTTTGGTTAAAGTTTTAGTAATTGTTTAAATCTCTAAATTGAGCGTAGGAATACGTTTTTATTGATAAAGAAGGAGGAATCAGAACGTAAACATGGTTTAATTAGTTAACTGTCGTATGAGGAAAAACGGTAGCTGTTAAAGTTTCGTGAAAAAAGTTCAACTGTTTGTTTTTCTGCTAAACCTGCTTAACTGGAAGATGCATATCAAAATCTTGTTAGACAAGCTGACCTTGAAAAACCTCAGTTCAAACTCGTGGTGTCTTTGTCGGTATTATTGTTTTGAAAGAATACTAAATGATAATAAGTACTATCTAATTTCATGAATTTATATTTGGTTCAAGGAGAAATACGAAAATGGCGGGAAAAGTGTGAGCCATCTAGTGAACTCAGGCGTGAGAGCTTCGAGGCTTTTACAGTAGAACTCGCATAGATAGAATATTCTAAATTTCACACGATAAAACCACACGATTTTGACATATAAAGAATTTATCTTTCCTATATATAATTATAAAAAAATCCAAGCACAAAACGACTGTTAGTCCTCCAAAACACTGTACACGAATGTCGATATTTTTCTGTATTTCTTACCTTATTCGAGATTCGCCGATATTTGACCAGATTTTATCGCTTCTTTTGGTTCTTGATTCTTGTCCTTGCGACTGGTAACGGCAGAAGTGTTGTGATCTAAGGAAAATATCAACTCACAGAGGCTTTTGGTACGTGATCCACAGAGTGTTTACAAAACAACATTTCAGAATCTCGTCTCGTCACAATGGATTGCGTTACACCGCGTTACGTTACTGTAATTTATATCTTTCTCGAAAGATTGGTTATTGAATTTTTTTTTAAATTCCAAGCAAAGTTATATAAAAGACTTTCTCTTTTACGCTGTGTTTAAAAACCTGTAAATATAAAACATTCTATTTTTTCGAAGAATGGAAAAAATAACAACTGGTCTTCAGTTGTGTTGCCATAGTAACTTTAACTAGAACACGTGCTACCTACTTAAAAATAATGAAAAAATAACAGAATGTGTCTTAACTCTTTTCCGCGCCTTATGGGCACGTATCAAGGCAACGGTGTATTCTACACGAAATGTTATAGTAAGAAAAAAAACCGAAAGCGTGCAGCGGGATACTTTTTAGATGAATTCATAAAGAGATTCTAGGAAAATTGAATAAAATCGTTGATGAGATGGCTATTATGCAACAAAGTTAATGATTTTTTGACACCAACAGCCATGTGGGCATTTATCACGAAATTTGGTTTACTGTAATGTACTATGGAGAAAATATAAGATATATATAACTTGATCATCAACGAATTTTTATATTCTTCTAAAAGAGCTATCTATTTTTCCGATGAAAATGAATCAGTTCCCCGAGGGGAAGGGTTAGGAGTTATTTCTTGCACGTAGTCGGGTTGAAAAGTTGAATCATCAAAGCCAACACCGAAGGGTGTTCTGGGTAAGTGAAATTCGAGTCATTTGGAGAGTGTTTCTGCAGGAAGACACAAACATGGGAAGTGAAGAAAGGCTTTGTTAGGTAATGTCAATCAATTTCAAGAATTGCAACTTATATTCAATATGAATGATATTAGCCTCATTAACTGTTTACCCAGAATACCTTTTGGTCGCAGCTTCGATGAATCAAGTATTAGTATTTCCCTAGTAAATATGCTTGAGTGTTAATTTTAGATCTGTATGTTATATACTTTAGAACTTTTTAAAAATAACAAAATTTACATAATTGTTTTTAATCATGTATTAAATACTTGTTGTTTTTGCCTTGTTTGTTATTTATTCTTTGCTTTCTTTCTTTAATTTCGTTCGTGTCCTTTCTGAGCTTTTTTTTTTGTCTTTGGACATAAAAAGTAATGCGGCAAAACGCCCCGAACATTTCGTGACTTGTCTGTTATATAACTGTTCTTTGACGGCAACATGGGTAAGGCATAATTTGTCTAAGTATTGATAATGGGATATGGAATACTGCTAATTCCGAAATTCAAAAAGAGACAGGAACCGTGTAGAAAAATTAATTCAATTAAGAAATGAACCCTGTCACAAGAAAGACCATAATGAGATTAGCATCCTTACCAAATTTGAGCATGTTTGGATGAATACTAACGGAATGGCAAATTTCTAAAAGTTGCTAAAATAAGAGAGAATGGTTTTGGAGAAGCTGATCTCAAACACCATACATTCTCTAAATGGTCTTGTGAGCACAAATAAACTTAAACATTTCAAAAATACGATTATACTTTTAATACTAGACATGTTTCAGCAAGACGTTTGCCATCTTCAGTAGAAAGATAGAAAATGATAGTTACAATAATTGATATATGAGAAATTATGCTACTACGGTTATCACTTGAGTAAGAAACGAGACAGTTTTGATATGTTCATCTCTACATCAAAAGTACAAGGTTGTTGTTGGCAACGTTTTGAATTTATTGCGTTGATCAACCAAACTTGGACTCAGATTACCAACCGTCGGGTTTCCTTGAGTCAAACAATGGCAGTCTATGTAACAATCTAACGACGTTGTCCTTGACAATATTGTATTTTTGATTTTGCTCACTCAAGTGATAACCGCAGTAATTATTATATTGCGCATGCGTTAGCACAGTAAATCGGAAGTAAAACTCGCCAAGTGTCATATAAGAATGGTTTTCATTGATTGTATTTCATTTCCGGAATTCTGAGCATGCGCTGTAAAACCGGAAAGATAGAAAACCTGTCCTTCTGGTAGTGGAGTATTCCAGAGCCTCCGTTCTTCGCCGCAGGCCAGAAGATACGCGGGCTTTGGGGACGAGATGGCTCTACTCCTGTTTCTTTCGGTCGCTTCCAAATATACTTTATCCCAATTCAAAATGGCGGTCGTGCGTAGTCAAAAAACAACAAGGCTGTACTTGTGAAATACTCCAGTTTCGCGAGTTCTCTTTTGTTCTGTCTTAGCCTCAATAGCATGTAATATATTCTTTAGAAACCCGTGGTAACGGCGCATAACGGCATGAGGAATGTATAAAAGTGAACAATACAGTTGCTTCAGAATTTCACAGGTTTAGCTCTCACTTCTGAATATTTTTCACAAGATCGAGGCTAACCAGAGCAAAAGAGAACTCGAAACTGGAGTATTGATCAAGCCTAGATAACAGTAAGTAACATAACCGCAGACAAGCAATCAACATTATGTGGCTAAATGCTATTGGGAATTTTAACCTTAATCATGGCCGTAAGGAAAGTTAATATCAAATGCACGTTCAAATAAAGCCATTTCGAGAAAGAGGACAAAATTAGACGTTGGCTTTGACGCAAGAAAAAGGGAGAACTTTTTGATTAAACGTTAATTTGTTTCTAGTTGTTTCACCAATATGCCGCCATGCTTTTCTCGTTTGAACCATTCTTAGAAATGCTTGCAACCTACCCACGATGCACTACGCTTGACCTAATTTTCCATTCTTTTCAGTTTTTCACCGACATAAAATTACAAAGCATTGCTAGCAACTAGTCGTTTCTAACAGAAAGTGAAGTACTGCGAGCTTAATTATATCTGCTAGTGTGTGGGTTTGTACAACATTTCCCTTATATATATATATATAAGAAGACTGAAGTCATATATTGAATCAATACTAAACCGATTTTGCTCATTTGTATACAGAAAATTTCTGCAATGTTATAAAGATACACTGGAAAAAATCGAGTCTTCTCCTGATCATGGAAATTTCGACTTCCAACAAATTTCCATAATATTTCCAACAAATAGCAGTTATTACGGATGCATGTAAATGAGAAAACAAGCATTGTATTGACCCGATAGCCTCGCTTGGATGATTCCAAAACAAAAGGAATATTGTATTGCAGGCTCAGCTGTAATAACAGCTATTTCCACTACACATTTCCATACCATGGAAGTGTCCAAAAGATTGGAAGTTAACTTCCAATAAATTTCCATACCATGGAAGTGTCCAAAAGATTGGAAGTTAACTTCCAATAAATTTCCATACCATGGAAGTGTCCAAAAGGCTGGAAAAATCATGGAAATTTGTTGGAAGTCGCAATGACTTCCATGATCTGGAGAGGACACGATTTTTCCAGTGATATGCGTACTTCGCACGCAGACAGGCCATATGCAACACAGGGATCCCAAGTCGAAATTAGTGTCGTTGCTCGCTCTGTTCGCAGCAATAATGAAATAATCTCAACGATATCATGGTTTTGTACGGGAAGGTACAAGTAGATGAGTCCTAGATAGGTCGAGAGAAGTTGCCAGTATGAAGGTAGGATGTACGCTATCAAACAGAGGAAAATACTAAGGTATCCTATGCAGGTCTTACTTTGTCAAGAAAACCCCAGACGTGCCTTTGCTAACTGTCCTCAATTTACCCTCATTTCCCAGGCTCATATCAGGCATAAACTACTTCAAGTAAGCTTCGGTTGACTGCTTATTTTCTAGCCTGCGGGTATGCAGTAAGCTAGGTCAACGGAAACAGAAGACAAAACATTCAATTATCGTTCAATCACGGTTCACTTACATTTGAGTGTGTAGACTGATAGAATTAGATAACCTGCAAGATTGGCCGAGGCTGTTAACAAACTACGATTTTATGAGAAGACTACCAAACATGGTAAAAATGTCATCAGTATACTTTGGGTATAAAGATGACGTCACGATTTCTGACGTCATCTTTAGAGATTTATAGTTTCCAATATAAATAAGCTTTCTAGATATACGCTGATTATTCTTTGATTTGACGTGACCATATCCCGTGACAAGGACTTGGGAGAATAACATTTCGCGAAAGCAATCGAAAATTCGAGACATTGACACATCTATCTCTACGAACGTTTTTGCCCCAACTGGAAATGTTTATCCACGTGTATAAAGAAAATTTTAAACTTTTAGAGATTCATTCTGAGAAGATGGTAGCTTCTTTCAAGCATGGATGATTTATGTAAGGCTTATATTTGAGGAGAGGGGCTTCAAAGAGCTGAAGTAAATCTCTTTTGATAAAAGCGAATTTTTTTCGTCGGATTAAATCCTCCGCATCTGACAGATTTTCATTTTGATTAAAGTACTTTAGGGATGAGTATTGAACTAAAAGAATTAAAAAGTTTTGCAGTTTTGGACAGAAGAAGGAGTGAATCCGTTTTCGCGAAGAAGCCTTATAAAGTTTTCCGGCGATTTTGACTGCGATTTTCGTATTGGTAAAAAATGGTAAAGAACTTGCTCTTGAAAAGAAAGATTTATTCAGGATACCAATATTATCAAACAAAGTATTATTTGTAAATTTCACCAATAACAACTTTCATTTACACGAAAAACCATGGTGGAATTCAGCTAAAATTGGCAAAATGATAAATTCTTAACTTTTGCATCTTTCCAGGAAAAGTAACAGTAAAAAACAAGAGAATATACAATAAAAGAGTAGTAAGCTAGCGATTAAACAAAATTGCTTCAAGTGAACTCGTGCAAGAACAAACATATGCTTTCTGGAAATTCTAAAACAGCTAGAAAGCGACACACTGTAAGATGGAATGATCAAGAATAAATAATTTTTAATCAAGGTGCCTATACGAGGATTTCAAACATGTTTCATCCTGTCTAATGTAGTTTCACGAAAAGACAAATAAGCAGTGTGAAAAAAATCAATTATATACAAGCCAGTATGAAGCAGTTAAATTGCCTAAACTTCACAGAAAATTTCCTTGAATATTTAAATTAGGAGGTAAGGCAATTTATTTACATGGTTTCTTAGTAGCTAGTAAGTGTTTTAAGTGGTACGATGTTGTAGCTTTTATTGAAATAATCGATTGATATTGCGCTTGAATATTTTCACGTTGTAATATAAACCCGAGTATTGACAATAATATTCATAAATGTATTAGGAATAAATAAACAATGATTCGAACTATAACATGGATTTCTCATAACATGGACTATATCTAGATATAAAACTATAATTTTTACGACCAATTTTCTCAACAATATTTGAACTACAGCTTTCTTTAGAACGACAAACTGAAGATATTACATTCCCTTAATTTGAATAAGACCAGATTTGACTAAATTTTTATTTCAACGCTCAAAAATATATACTGTATTATAAGCTTATTTTCACTTACCGTAAGGCTGATGTAGATTCACCATCAAGTTCTTGCTCGCTGACTAAAATAAGAGTTCCCGGTGGACTTGAAAATCTATTTTTCATGACTGGTCTTTGTTGCTGTTGTTCAGTTATAAATGAGCTTTGAGGACGACCATCATTTTTGGCGTCCTTGCTTCTAATATTCAAAGCCATTTCCGCGGTGAATCTTCCAAAAATCGAGATTATACCTTCTTCATAATTCCACGGTTCTTATATGACTGATAACCAGTATAGTCATGGCGTTTTTTTCTCTTGTGGCTCGCCTCTAAAGTCCGTGTTGACCTCGGCTAAATTCTTCACCCGCTAACGATTTTGACTCCGATGTTTTGAATAAACCGGCTGTGATGATCGAAGATTGATCCTCCATCAACTATAAACCGTCTTTTGCCGATTGCGAAACTCCCGACTCTCGTTCCAAATTGTGATAAGTATCGATCAAAAACACAGAACCAGTAAAAGTCCAGTGTGTGCCTCTCGTAATTCAGTAGCAAAACGTAGTACGATACACGAATCTTGTCCATGCATTAATTATGGTATCATGACTTTCTAAGATATGCAAAACCGGTCAACTGTCCAATTTTGTGTGTTTTGGAAAGGTTCAAGTCTAGAGTAATTGGACAGGAAGATTTGAAGTATTAGGTTTCCGGGCATTCAACGATTCCTTGCCGATGAAAATACTATGAAAACAAAAACTCGAGATATCGCTTTGACATAACAACATCCCGTGAATTCGTCCAATTGCATATAAAATGAATCAATCTGTCATAAACAAGAGGTAGTCACCTCAAGACAATAGTCTAAAGAGCTCGTATTGGCGAGTGTAAATAAATTGTCAAGTTCGTTTTCAAAGCAAATTAATCCGCGTCTTGGACCTCAATTTCACTCAAGACAGAAAATGTTTATAAAGATCATTAAGATTTGTGATAACCTAAGAAATAAGATTGTGTGCATAAGATGATTCTAAAAAAAATTTTCATTACGATATCTATTCAGAAGAAAAGTTAATCCCAATTTGTAAACATACTTCAGAATTGGCAGGATGTCAATCAAAAGGATTGGCTCTGATTGGCTGCTATTTATAGAATGATTTGTAACTCCTCCTTCGCGACTGAACCGACATGTCGACTGAACCTGCAAGTAGCAGATACTGTCGCCTTACGGCGCTTTCTATTAGTCAGAACTGACCGGCTAGACCGGTCCATTTATGAAGAGGTTTCCGCTATTACTTAAAAATGTCCTACCAGAAAAATTCAATTCCTATCGTGTATCCACTACTCTGATGAAATGTTAGGAAAATTGGGAAAACTCTCCAAAGGCCTATTCTCTGCGGTTCTGGCCGGCCAGTTCCGACGAATGAAAAGCGCTTTCGGAACCGACAAGTTTTTTTCTATAGATCTTTACATGTAAAAGAAACACATCATTGTTAATTAACCTTTTTTTGTGATGCTACTCATAGCGAAAAATCTTTGACAAAGTGGATTTACAAATTTGATTGTTTAGGTCGAATATAACAAAATTAACCATGCGCGTGTGTGGTTTTTAGTGAAATTACGACACATTCAATTATTAAGTGGCCACAAACCATGTTGTGTTACAGCGCATCTAAAAGTTTCCCGGAAGTAGCAAAAGTTTCACGTCAAGAGAATTCGACGGAAACTTCGCGTGAATGTGATCAATATTTGATTGACATGGACGGGGCAGTGGTTCTGCAAAATTGGACAATGATAGATATGCACGGCAAACACCAACCAAACGCTGATTGGCAATCAATAAATAACAAAGCAGCGTTTGATTGCCATTGACATGGCCGTGTGACTTTCGCCTCTGCAAAAATTGACAGTGATAGATGTGCGCGGCGAGCAAAAGCTGGATTTACTAAGATGACCATCATGGACGGCAAGGTCGGCTGCGAATTTTCCAGAGCATCCATGAGTCTGTTTTGGTGGACATGAGGTTGAGCCACTCTTTCCCATATATCATCGGGCTTACTGGTGGAAGAAAAGCAAGTCGAGGCTCCTAAATACAAATTTTTAAAATCTGTCGAAACTATATTGGTGGGTCCCTTCAGTGCTTTGTTTGGGTCAGTGCACAGGCAGCCCAAGCAATGGTTTGCAAGCTTATAAGCTTCAATGCAGTGAATGTATGGGTTAAAAATATCGGAAAATTTTTTCTCAATAAATATATATATCCTTTCTATCTAGTTTTTAGCCGTTTTTAAGCCGTCTTTTTCAATTTTTCTTCGTGTAAACGGCTTAAAAAGCCTAAAAACTAGAAAGGATATATATTATCAAGAACAATTTCAGACAAAGTTAAGTCCAACTTTATTGAAAAAAAATTTACGATATTTTCGACTCATACATTAACTGCATTGAAGCTTACAAGAAACGATTGTTTGAGCTCCTTGTGGTCAGTGACGCAATGTTTGTGAGTGGTGAATTACCCTCAGTCCCATAGGCATTTTCTGAGATCCTATAAACGAGGTGCATGCTGGTCTAGCTTCGATACAATCACCACCATATAAGGCATGATGAACACAAGATTGGTGTACTGAAGCTAGACCACAATGCACCATGTTTACTATCTCTCCACACCATATAAGGCATGATGACAGAAGATTTACGTACTGAAGCTAGACCACAAGGCACCATGTTCACTATCTCACAACACCATATAAGGCACGATGACAGAAGATTTACGTACTGAAGCTAGACCACAAGGCACCATGTTCACTATCTCACAACACCATATAAGGCATGATGAACAGAAGATTTAGGTACTGAAGCTAGACCACAATGCACCATGTTCACTATCTCACAACACCATATAAGGCATGATGAACAGAAGATTTAGGTACTGAAGCTAGACCACAAT
>JAABNW020077225.1:0-18774 GCA_015164035.2 Radianthus crispa
TGTGATTATTAACTAATTTTAGTATTATTATTTTTACTTTTGTGCTTAACATTAGGCTTGTAGATTTCACTGAGATGCAACTCATTTGATGTATGGATTTTAATATTTTCATTGATGCTGTCATATCTACCATGCCATACGGGATGTCAAACCCATATGTTTCACTTAATCTTTTTTCAAGCATCTTATTTCAGTACATCTCCGTTTCATTTCTCTTAAAGTGCATATGAAGCGTGCTGGGTTTTGGCCTCTTTAGAAAATACCATATCCGATATGTGAAATTTGAAAATTTCAGAGAATTTTGCTAAAAACCAACGATTTTATAGCCATTTGAATTTCCCAATATTCTCTTTCAAAAATGGCATTTGAATCGCGCGGCCAAAATACCACGTGACGTTTGCTTGTGACGTCACGTTGGTTGCAGTATACAGTCAAAACAAGATGGACGCGAGAAAACCGACTCGAAGAGGTGGAAGATATTGTGTGGCTGGGGCCCCAAATCGGCAAAGTTGTAAAAACGTTTATGTGCCCAGCACACTTGACACGTATTTTCTTGTGTCAAGACTTGTTATTTCTATTTTATTTTATTTTATTGTATTTTTGAGTATTTCTTTTTCTTTTCTAGGTGGCTGGGCGAGTCATGGATAAGAACTATGACAAGTAAGTTTGATTATCTCGACAGCTTGACAGCGGATATGTTTATAACAGGATTTCTTTATTTTTTTGTTACAGGGTGGGGCCAGATATTGACGCCCAGTCTAAGCTGTACTCTGATATCTATAATCCTGAATTTGATCATCGTTTGGAGTTCAGAGAGCCTGAGTTTCCGGCGACGTCTACGCTTATGCTTAAAGTATGTCTGTCTGTCTATCTATCTTTCTGTCTGTCTATCTGTCTGTCCATCTCTCTTCTGTCTGTCTGTCTGTCTGTCCAGAAAAGTAGAAAAGGGGTCACGGGCACCCTGTGTCGACGTCATAAATCAGCCGCTGAGTGGTCTGATCCTATTAATGTGTACTTTTCATGCTGCGAATCAACATTTCTTTCAGGTATATACCGTCGATCGTGTCTCGAAGAAGCTTAGTTGCCTTGGTTACGCGGTTTTACCAGTATTCTTGAAACTTGGTTCAACTGATCCGCCTTCAAATAACAATGACACTGAGGTAGGACTGGCTTCTTAGTTGACTGGCTGAATATGAGCAGGGATATTCTAATCATTTTCAACTCATGAGGCCATACTGTTGTTTTCCTTTTGATTTGGGCAACACAGCTGGTACGGCTGATAAATAACATTCTCGTGGGAACCCAGGGGTAAAATTCTGTCTCTGGCGTTCCTCATACCAGAAGAAATACCCCTCGGCATGGAGGTCAAAAACCAATCCTTCCATCGATCCATCCCTCCCATCCCTCCCATCCCTCCGTCCTTCCGTCCCTCCCATCCCTCCCATCCCTCCGTCCCTTCGTCCCTCCCATCCCTCCCATCCTTTCGTCCCTCCCATCCCTCCCATCACTCCGTCCTTCCTCCCATCGTCTTCCCCGTCTTTCGTTTTTCCGCTCACATCAGAATCTCTTTCGTTCATTTGTCTTGCAGTTTTCATTGAACGAGGGAGCACATCAGATTCGCATATTCAATGGCTCCCCGGACTTCAGTCAGCCTCTTGCGCCGTCTTTGATACAAAAGTTAAAGTAAGTAATATATGACGTGTCTTACTGCGGTTTTCCGTTTTCTGCGAACTCAAACGTTCAACGGCTAGTGGATTCTTGCTGCCGTCAATAACAAAGATAAGAGGTACCGACCAGTTAACATTGATTGATGGCAGCGGAGAACCCATTTCACAACTAGTCGTTGAAATGTCTAAATTCGCAGAAAACGGAAAATCGCAGTAATGTTTTTTTTTTCATAAGAATTCTGTGAAAAGGTATTGGGATTAATTTTCGAAGAGGAAAGGAACAAGAGAAAAGAAAGGGAAGGTGGGAGGGAGACCATTGTTTTTGCAATTCATGCAGTTCATGTGATCTTCAACGTTTGATCGCGGTCTTGTTTTGTACTAATGTTAAACATATTGAATTTTATATTTTGTCTCCAGACCCGTTCCTTGTGCAAGTCTTCTCGTGAGGATCGTCCGCGCGGCTTGTCATCCTAACGGCAGGCCCAAGGAGGTACGAAGATAATCTTCAATCAACGTTGTTTTCCTAGCATTTGAGTAAATCATGTCAAATTAAATGATGATGATGATGGTGGTGGTGGCGGTGGCGGTGGCGGCTTTAAGGGTACTTTAAGCAGGTTTTACCATAAAATTACCTTACTGACTGACATACACACCAGTCTAAAGCAATTCTGTATAGTTTTATAAAATACTTTTTATATCTCTTTTCAGACCTCAGAGTTTCCAGAAAGCCAGTGGGAAAGGGAAGGACTTGTGGTTGCGAAGGAACCCTATGAAGAAGGTGAGTTCACGCGTTTGGAAAAGAGCGTGTCTCTAAGGTGGAGTAAATGATTCTAAACTTCGTGATGTTACACCTATTTTCAAAATTACGCGACCGGTGAAGTTGACACTTGAAAGGTATTTCTTGTGTTCTGGCTGCTGTCAATCAAACTTGGGACGATTTGTTTTGGGCGTGCAGTGCATTGTGGTTGACTTGGATTCTTTAACGGTTTCACACGAGAAGACACATGAATAAGAACTAATCCGCTTTAAACAAATGATTATATTCTCTAGGGAATGACACGTGGTCTGAAATGAAAAAAAGCATTGTCACGTAACCGAAAAGGTCCATTGTTCCAATCCTATATTACACCTATTTTCAAAATTACGCGGCAGTCGCTGCTCACGACTCGTCTCGTTTTCAAAATATCAAAACGGCTTGCTCTAGCGAAATCCTTGCTTTTTAACTTCTTAAACGAAGCAAATTTGTCTTTCTTTCTGTAATCAAACGGTCGAAACTTAAAGATCACTTTGGGCTTTTTTGAATAAAAAAAATCGTCGGAAGTTTGATTGACGGCAGCCAAAATACCAGAATACCTTTCAAGTGCCAACTACACAGGTCGCGTAATTTTGAAAATAGTTGCAAGCTTGGCTACTGGAAAGTTGCACCAACATTACCGGGTGCTATAACCAGGAAATCGTTCTTGTTCGTTGCCCAGGTCAATATTTCTCGCTTTCTTGCGAGCCAACACTCGGGGAATGTCAAATATTCCATAGCTTGATGTTAAGGCAGCCCATGACTGTCCGTGAGTCCGTTAAACTCACTGGTAACAACCAAGAGAAGAACATGAAAAAGGATCGAGTGATTGTCAGCTGGATTAAGGTAAGGGTGCAATAATAGCAAATGTACAAGAGCAACAATACAGTCGTCTGCAGCTAACCCATTAACCCCGTCAGCGAAACATGTTCTAGCGGCACGGCAAACGTCTATGTTTGGGCGCCAAACACCACATTTGACGCTGTTAGACAACACACTCGCACAGCTCGAGGTGGCTGCCGGAATGACCATCGAGGAATTTTTCAAAAAATACCAATGAAGACTTGGTTAAATATGCAAGTTACTTTAGATTCTGTGGGTTTTCATCGAGTGCGCGTGACGATTGGCTTTGTTTGCTTTCGAAACTTCGTCTAACAAGCGCCAAACGTTGCATGTACTCAAAACTCAGCCCAAAATTATCTATCTTCATTTTTTGGTATGTTGTAATTCTAGTAAACCTGTTCTTCCAGTAAAAAATTCAGGGTAGGTCACCGAACTCGATTTCGAGATCACGGGAGCACGGGTGGCGCAGCTGTGAGAGCGCTCGCCTCTCACCACTATGGTCCCGGGTTCAATTCCAAGACTCGGCATCATATGAGAGTAGAGTTTGTTGGTTCTCTCCTGTGCTCTGAGGGTTTTTCTCTGGGTACTCCTGTTTTCCTCCCTCCTCAAAAATCAACTTCTAAATTCTAATTTGATCTTAGAATCAGAGGGCCGTATGTTAATAGGGTTAATACGTTTCACCCTCTTAAAATGATGATAATTTATTTATTATTTATTAATTTTATTTAGATATTTTACCTTGAATATGGAAAAACATGAAGATTCCTAGTCCGCCATGAGAAAAACCTCGAACACAGGAAGCCCAAACCATAAAAGCGCGTGCGCAGAAAGGATGCGCAAGAATGCAGGATTGCATTACCTTAACCAATCTCCCCTATCATTTCAGACCCAGCTAACACGCAGTATAGATGCTGCTCCAGAAGACTTCAATTTAAATTACGTTGCTCTCTATCACCAACTACATGGACTCAAGGTAATAAAAGGAAAAACGAAGAAACTGATAATGGAGAAATAAAGTTGTTTAATATTAAAACCTCACGCACAGCACTAAATTCTGGAAGCTGATTGGGTCATCAGCGTGCTTTAAGTAATGTTTACAACATGATTTTCATGCTGTAATGGCATACATTACGACATACATTTTTTCAATTATAGCCACCACTCAATTTTTCAATGCTGTGCACTCAGTTTGAATATTAAAAGAGTTAGAGAGTTCTAGTTCGTTCTGTACCGGCAAATTCCTGCACTTGCTGGCTGTAGAATCACAGTTACTAGAGACAATCCCCCTGGAGTAACTACCTTCATACAGCACTCGGCTACGCCAGCGCGTGCGTGTATTTGCCGATAAACACTCACATCAATCTCTAACCCTTACACCTATTTTCAAAATTACGCGACCTGTGTAGTTGGCACTTGAATGGTATTTCTTGTGTTTTGTCTGCCGTCAATCAATCCTCGGACGATTTGTTTTTATTCAAAAGCCCAAAATTATCTTAAAGATTCGACCGTTTGGATATTACAAATTTGCTTCGCTTCAGAAGATATAAAGCAAGGATTTTGCAAGAGCAAGCCGTTTTCATATTTGATTGACGGCAGCCAAAACACAGAAAACGAGAGGAGTCGTGAGCAGCGCAGGTCGTGTAATTTTGAAAATAGGTGTAAATCGTGCTTATATGAGGTCAGTAATGGATCCAAGGTTGTTCCGTGGAACTTAATGATCATGTGAGACCAATAGCCCATTTCCAATATTCTGGTTGGCTGATCATGCACAAAGCAATTAAAGATGCATTCTCGTACCCAGAGCCTTCTCAGCTTTCTAGCGAAAAATCAAAGGCTCTGGGAAACCCTACAAATTCAAGGGATCTGATTGGGTGAGCGGCACCAAAGAAACTGCTATTTTTAGATTGAGGTGTGGGAATATTGAGATAGAACAATTAGCTGAGCATGCGCTCTGATGACCTGGTCGAAAGATTCTCGGCTTCCGGTTTATAGGGTTTCCCCAGAGCCTTTGATTTTTCGTTAAATTGAGAAGGTTCTAGGTACGAGATTGTTAAAGACGAGGCTTAGGGAAACAGAAGAATATATTTGGATCATTTCATTGTTTCCTTGAAGTGGGCCATTATGTTCTTTACACTAAGTGGAAACTTCGTGGTGAGAACTAACTTTCTAATGCAAGAATGATTTTTTCGTGTATATGTGGTGTTTGATTGTTAGGTATCTGTTGATGGCGCGCAGAATCTTCCATGGCAAAGTTTTACCTTTGCCACGTACTGCCTGTCACCTCCAGCATCCTTCTATAAGGTAACCCAAAACAAATGATCTGTTGTACTACTTACCGCTGTATTCTCATAAAACAGTTTGTGAAATATTTGAGATACTACGCGCGCTCTGATTGGCTGCTGTTTATATCAGAGGACAGAGACATGCTCAGCATATTATCATACAAGTTCAAAAATATTTTATAAAAGGAATATAAAACGGCGCGCGTCTATATTCTGTGATATAAACACGCTGGGAGCTGTAGAGCACTCGAGAAGTCAAAGAAACACTCGGCTACTCATCGTGTTTCTCTACTAAAGTGAAGGGGCTCTTTCTAGTGATAACATTGGGTTTACTCTCAGTTTAACATCTGACATCATGAATCTTTGTAGATTTACTAAAGTGAAGGTCCCCGTTGTAGTGATGATATTGGTTTTACTCAATTAAATTTTAACCCAATGGAATTTGCGGGCGCTATTTTGGAAAATGGGTGTCAGTTGTGATGTCGGCGATGCCATTCCTATGAAGGATTAAAGCCATAGAAACAATATTACTGAAGCAATCCCGAGTGTCTTCACTGGACAAACTGGATATTGCCTTTCACTATAAATGATATTGTGATCCCGCTTTTAGACCTTTTAGGGACGTTTATGAGTTAATTAAAATGAACTAATTCCTTGTTGTATATCTCATTCCAGGGTGACCAGTCAGATCCATTAAGCTTTTCAAGTCAATTGAATTATTCCAGTGATGTGAGCTCACCCGTATGGATTGATGAAATAAAAGTAAGTTGATTCGGGCGAGCACGGGTGGCATAGTGGTTTGTTACTCGCCTCTCATCAATGTGACCCGTGTTCCAGCCCCGCCGTGCTCGGTGTCGTATGTGAGTAGAGTTGTTTGTGCTTCGAGGGTTTTTCTCCGGTTTTCCTCCCTTCGCAAAAACCAACTTGTAAATTCGATTTTGATCTATCGATGACCTTGTCAATTGGGTTACATGACCTGTTAGGCCTACCGTCCACCTCATTTGTAAAAATGATTAGTGGACTGGCAGAACACGGTTAAAAAATACATTGCGCATGCGCGGTAGGGGATAAGAAAAGAATAATAACATAGAAAATAAAAGAACAATGATTATTTTAAGGCAAGATAATAGACCTCTTCCCCTTCGTTGTTTGTTGTGCCCATTTCAAACCATGTGATGGTACTCTTGGGAGTTGATTCTTTCATGTGTAAATATCTGAACAAAAGAACATTTCTCAAGGGAATGACGTGATCTGAAATGGGCAATTTGCATACGAAGGTGAAGAGGTCTATTGCACGCGCTATTATTGGTCGATTTGTAGTCCATAACTTACAGTAATGACCTCACACACACTCGGTTAAAGGGCCATTCCCAACCGTCATCCTTCACGCCGCTTCGGTTTTTGTGTTGAAACCAACTGCAAGGTTAAACTATTAACAAAAACTAATTCTTGGTTATCTAAACCTACTCTCTGAATCGAAATATTATAAAATATGGTCTTAAAACCAATGGATGGAAATGGATTGTAATTATATTCAGAATTACCTCAAAGTCGCTAATTTTCCGTTTGTGAAGAAATCGAGCTAGGGCCGCGGTGCATAATGGTTTGTAATATGGCTCTTTAATAAGAACTATATAATATTTTTGTTATCAGTTAATATGCACCATACCTTAAGGCTGATATCTGTATCACCTTATCGTAGTGCGAAAACATTTTCAAGCATCCACTGTCTTTTTGCTTCAGACTTTTCCTCGTCGCTTGCACCACCAATTCCTAGTGCTTGTCGTCCACCTTCACGAGGTGACAGTTGACGTTTCTCAGCACCAGGAGGTTTATGGGCTAAAGGGACAGGTAAGGATGAGAATATAATGTCGGACAAGTGTCGGCAAAAGATCGGAAGCACTAGTATTCTCACGAATAAATTCCGACATTTCAAATTTTCATTAAACAGAGCATCAGCGGCGTGAGGACACTAGGGGAAAACGTCTGCGCATGCGTGCATATCTCCAAGTTGTCTAAGAATTTAAGAGAGTTTGAGTGAAAAACAGAAGCGTTCGCTTTTCTCCGAGTATACATTTTGTAAAATGCATTGTTCAGGTAAGTGTGGAAGTCAAGTTTGCATATTTTTTTTTAACAAGAAGACCAATCTCGTACCCAGAGCCCGCGTTTCTTATAGCCTGCGGCGAAGAAAGAGGGCTCTGGCATAATCCGAAACCGGTACCACGTTTTAATGGTTCCGGTTTTGGATGCTTATGCGCATGTCCAGCTCTTAACGTTGACGTCATTCTCTCTTCTTTGATATTCAAAATGGCTACCGTTAACAGTTTTATCAAATTTTCCGTTTGCTGTTTGGCCGAGATCCATGAATAAGAGGACGGACACATAGCATGACGAATTGCGCGCGCGCTCGCGTGTACAAAACAGCGCGTGCTTGAAACGTTTGGTTCATTTTTATTTCCGGTACCTCGCTTGCGCATTCCTTAAAATTGATTAGCCAATCAAATTGCCTTAAAATCAGATTATGCCAGAGCTCTCGTTCCTCGCCACAGGCCATAAGAAACGCGGGCTCTGGATACGATATTGCAAGAAGACAGAACTTGGAGCATGCGCAGACGTTTTTCGCTCATGTCGATTTTTCCGTGATAAAATCTTATTTTCTTACCTTTGTGTTCTTGTTACTTCTAGGCTTGGACTGTCTTGCAAGTATTTCTTGAAGGATACGTCTTAAATGGATGTTATCAGCTGCCGCTTTACCTGGGTGAACCTTCTGAGGTTAGAAAACCCAGAACAAACTATAAACTGCACTGCAAAATCGTGTAATAATATCAGCAAATGTATTCCTAAAATGAGTCATTTAAAAATCTTTATAACAGAACTCTTATTAGTTATATATCTTATCTTATTATATTCACATCCACTAGATATCAGCAATTACTCGCTCTGATTGGTTCCTCAAAAACAAGGATATCAGCTCATATCCCTTAAGTAGAGAAAGTCAAAATGGCGGAGCGTTTTGACGAACTAACTGAGGACGAAATAAACTCTTTATTAGAAAGCTCAAGAGAAAAAAAAAATACATAGAAAGCAACAAAGTTTGGAAATTTGATTGTAAGCAGTACGTTCTTTTATTTTAAACTATTTACACCAATTTCAAAAAAGGTTGTCCTCCGATTTACTGAATACTGCATACCAAGACATGACAGCCCTGTCGCCTTATGCTTTCTCTTGTCTTTAGAGTCTATTACCCTCAAGGAAATGTTTGGAAACGTTACCTCGCTCTTCTTCCATTTTTCTTTCCTTAATCCCCTTTACGGTTTAATCTTAATTATCCCGAATTGCTCACCTTTTGTTACATCAAGAACAATAGAAGGTTAAAACAAAAGAAGGTGAGAAATTCGGGATAAAATCCCATGCGCACTGAAGGCGATTCTTAAACCGTAAAGGGGCTTAGATAAACGGCACGTGTCTCAATGAGGCTCATTGTCAGCAATGATGCATTGCGGTTTTGGTATGCAGTATTCAGTAAATTCGACCGGACAACCTTTTTTGAAATAGATATATACAGATTTTTACCCAAAATCTACTGTCTCTGTCGCTATCTGCCGGTTTTGTTTATGCCGGCTGGTTATAAACACTTTTTTGTGTCCTACTAAATTAAATTTGCCTCAGAATCCAGTGGATGTGGATATAATACAATATTATTTTTTCCACTCAATCTCGTCGTGCTCACATACGACTCGATTTCGTAGAATTGCTAAATATCCCAACTATATATTATCGCATGCTGTCATTAATGGAGAGTGCTCACGTGGTACATTTTCAGTGGACGGGTATCCTGCGATACCCCCCGTACGAGGCGATATCAGTCCTGTTTGGGATATAAAATAAATAACCCTCTTCGTGGCTCACTGGAATGTCGGCTGATAATGTCCTTGGATGGGAAATGGTCCTCAAAATATCACATTTGCACTCGAAGCTTCGCTTCCCAACCATTTTTCAATCTCGGACATTATCAGCCGATGTCCCATCTGCCGGAAGGAGTTGTTTACTAATTCGATAGGAGTTGTTGATATGTGGTTTTATTGAGACAGTATTGCCATAATGCTGTTATATTCAGAGATCAATCTTATGCATTAGATCGGGCCCACCGAGTAAATCTTATGAATCTGGATGCATATTTATATAGAGATAATAATACAGTACTGTAATACTCCAGTTTCGAGTTTAACAAATCGAAGTCAGTTTTCTGTGGGTCTGTACTGTAATCGAACATGAAATGACGTCAAAAATGATCCAAACTCAATGGAACCACGAGCGCAGCCAGTGGTTTCACTGCAAAGTTTGGATCAATTTGACGTCATTTCATGTTCGATTACAGTACAGATCCATTGAAAACTGACTTCGATTTGTTTTTTCCATAACAACTTAAGTCGAAAAAAGTGAACAAAAAGACGAGAAAAGAGTTTGAAAAAGCCATTTCATCCGCGCGCGCGCTCGTGGCGTGACGATGTCGTAAGCACAAGCAGGTCTAGCCTCTAATCGACAATGGTTCTTAGCCAATCAGCGAACGAGAAACTTACAAGTTATGGTAAAATTCACTTTTGCTCTGTGTTAGCCTCGATTGCGTGTAAGATATTCAGCGGTGAGAGCCAAACCTGTAAAATCCTAAAGCGTCTGTATTGTCATTTCTTTACATTCCTCATGCCGTTATGTGCCGTTACCACGGGTTACCACTGGTTCTAAAGAATATATTAAAAACTGTTGAGGCTAACACAGAGCAAAAGGGGTAATCCACCACGGGCAGAACGAAGCCTAAGATTGGATGAGCAAATAATAACTGGTGAGAAAAAGTAGCTCACATGTAGAACAATACACATTGTTCACCATAATCCACGCTTTCTTTGTTCTTGTTATTTTATCCAATCCCAGGCTTCGTTCTACCAGTGGACACCGACCCAGCAAAAGAGAAGTCGAAACTGGAGTATAGCCGTTTCCCAAAATGCGGCCTGATGCACAATGTTCCCGGGTATACTTACCAGCAACCCTTTCCTTATTGGATGAAAAAGGCGATCAAAGATTCCAGCGTGCTAATGAGCCCAATAGGTTATTGATTAATCAGCGTTTTTTTGTTTAATCATCTAATGATCTAATGAAATTTATGATGGCAAATGTGATGTATCCAACCGAGGCTTTGGTAAGTACATCCGGGAATGCTTGAGCATCCGGCCGTATCCTGGTAATGTAGTCATTTTGATTGTCATATATTTCATTACCAGTCTTTATTGGATGCTTTACAAAACGATTATTGTCACGATGTTCTGGCTGCATTTCGTCGAAACAAAAAGGTTAGTTTGTTTTATCGTAACAGGCAGCCCAGTAAGTAGATGTATATTGGGTTGTTATTAAAAATCCTCTCTAGAAGCAGATTTTTCTATCTCGCGCGGGATGTATGTTTTTCAGATCAAATACCTTGAAGGAGCGTCAGTTTTTCTTCGCCTTTCAGACTCACGAAGAGAAGACGAGCTTCCCAATCCAATGGTATGATTATTTGATTATCTTTATCTATTTATTTAATCTTACAACACTTTTTTATCTGGATGTACATGCTTTTACAAGTACAGCAGGATTTACTGTTGAGCAGATATCGTATGACTTTCCAAAGTTCAGTATGTGTTTCCGTAATTTTTTCTTGGATTTGATTGGTTTTTATCATCTCGTGCGCAATCTGATTGGCTAAGGCCTGGTTCACACGAGCGTCATAATCGTAATCACGCAGACTCATTAGCAGTACTTGTCTTCTTTCATACCTTGGTGATTAATGTGATACTGAGTCTGCGTATGATGCTTACGATTATTATTACGACTCTAGTGTGAACAAGGCTTAAGCTGTGCCGTTTCCTTGCCGTAACAATTTCCGTGCAGTGTTTCGTGCCGTGTTTCGTGCATTTGATTGGACGAGGAGTGCGTGTCTTGCAGTGACCGTGATGTTTTCTAGAGTTTTAATTGGCTGACTCCTTGGCGTGACAGTGCTATTTTTCATTGTGATCACAAAAGGGCTATAGCTGTCACAGCAACTTCACTGATGCAACCCTTCTATTTTGCTGTTCTTAGACACACGTTATACTGGACTACCTGCCCAAGGAAAGGCTTGATAGATATACAACACCGAATCGATCGAAGCTTTTATCTTCCATTTTGCCTCCCGGAGTGGATAAAGACGAATTTTGTCAAAGTTTACCTGAGAAGTTTGAAGAGGTTTGTATGACAGATGAGATTTTGCTATAACTTCCATGTCATCAACTTGTCATCCACTATAGTCAATGTAGACTTTGTTTAATCAGTTTTTAAGACATTCGCGGGAATTGCTTGTGTGCATATGGTGTGACAGCTTTATGTTTTCCCAGATCAAACTTCGTCACGCTAGTTGTGAGAATCATTTCAATAGGCTATAACTAACAAACATACATAGTGACCACCATTTTTAAAAATGTTTTTATGAAGGATAACAGAAACTGTCTATGTTGCAATTTTGAAGAAAATATTTGCCCTCCCAGCCTCGTTTTGATGCATCTCAAGTCAAATATGGCGGCAACGTGATATCGGAGCCTTCTATGACCTTATTTCCCCATGTAAAGTTCCAAGAAAACACATAGTAAAACTGCATTCTGCCTGCGAACGGCAAAACTAAACCATGCAGGAATACGTTGAATGTGTTCGTCCAAATAACTCTTCAATAAGTCCCTTTACGGTTTAAGAATCGCTTTCCGTTCGCATGCGATTTTATCATGACTTTCTCACCTTCTTTTGTTTTAACCTTCTATTGTTCTTGACGAAACGGAAGAAGGTGAGAAATTCGGGATAAAATCGCATGCGCACTAAATACGATTTTTAAACCGTAAAGGAGTTTATACTTAGATAAATGTTTCTTGTTTTCAGATGATAAAACACATCTTTGCCAAACGTTCTTAGAACTCAAACAAAAGGAAACGAAGATTTGTGCAAATACCAAGAGAGCTACATTACTCCTCTGAAGCCAGTTAAGTAATAGTAAGACGTGTACTTTATAATGTGTCTTCTAGTTCTAGTGGTAATGCAATAATAAAGATTTATTCGGAAGTGCTCTGAACAAAAGCTTTATTTATAAATAATGACTCATTGTTTCTTCGACCAGAAATTGAATTTACTTAATTTATTTATTTATTTAATTTATTTTGTTTGATTTATTCATGTCAATCAAACATGGACCGTTGGTCCGAAAGCTTGGTTAAGTAAATTCAATTTCTGATCGAAGAAACAATGAGTCATTATCAATATACACCGACTTACAATCCATTATTAGCTTTATTTATGGTTTCATTTAGCAAGCTTCAATTTATAATTTTTCACCTGTATAGTCATTTCTCTGAAACTCCTCGAAATCGAGAGGTATTTGTCAAAAACGAATTTCAGCAGTCTTTGTTTATCGTTGCCATGGTAACTCTGATAGGTGTGAAGTTAACATGAATCCTTTGCTGAACATCTGGTGCAAAGTTCATTTGGATCAGACCAATTTGCTGAATAAAAAGTGGAGGTGCGATCAGTTAATTGCTGCTAGAAGACACTTCAGCCAAATCATTGATATTCTATATTCCAGTTATTCGACAATCTTGAACAATCATTACAGTCAATCTCTTGTTGAGCATTTTTGATTGTCTTTTCGACCAATAAGAACGCGTCAAAAAGGTTTCAACCCTGGTTACAGATTACTTGTCTAATTCATGGCCGGGCTTCCTGTGGCATCAAATTATTCGGTAATACATTCTAAAATATTCGGAATGGTGCTATAAATCGTAAGAGATGTTATTTTCCCTTAAATTTGCTCGGTGTTGATCTTGCTTGTCATAGCTCTCGTGGTCCATACCTTTCACAGCGAGCGACCTGCAAGGGCGAGCAAGAAGTATATAAAAAAACGGTCTAATATTTTTGGGCTAAAAGTAAACTTCATTTCACTTATGAACCTGATTGGAGATTGAACATTCCATACTGATAGCAAAATTCAGTGAAAACTAAAAAGTACTGAGAATTGGCAATCATCCTACCAACAAGAACTTCTTTGCTTATGTGAATTTCCAAATGGTTTTAATTTTGTGTGAGTAAAAAGCAATAATTTCAGATTGCAAGTAAAAGGTTTTAATGGACGATTCAATACCAAACGTTTTGTACTTTCAGCACAGTAGGAATGCAAAACGTTTTTGATGATGTTGGCGAAGAAAAGACTAAGTAATAAAATCCAAACAAAGGCTTTGACAATTATGTGGCTCATGATTGTACTCAATATTAATCAGAACGCCACCAACAATACACTTTCATCAATGTTTGAGTCCACGAAGTGATATTACATTTTCAACTGAGTTGAAAAGTTTAATTTAGAGAAAAAAGCATGTCATCTCTGTCACCTTTTCTTCAACTAAATGAGATTTGTCTGCTAAGAAATAGTCTGAAAATGTTGACTTTTCTTACTCTTATTTTTCAAATGATATTTTATAGTATGACGTTTTTTTGCTTTTATTTGCATGTATGAAAAGTAATTTTGGGGTCATTGTTTTCCATTTTTTATACACGGAACAGTAGGTAGGTTCTAAGCAGGTGCGTCGGGCAAATCAGAAAATGGTGATGCTCTCGGTGACATTTAATTTCCCATCTTTTAAAACAATAAGTTTATTTGAAGATCATCGAACTCAATCTTGTAAAACATACAAGAGTCTTCGGTCGAGAGTTGGAGTTCCCTTTTCAAGATGGAGAATATAAAATATAGGGAAAACAAGTGCTCTATATTCCCAGCTGAATTTCAAAGTAACTTCAATTTTTACTCCAGTGACATGCACTACAGACTAGTTGTTTTGTCCGTCATATGTGGTGTTCTCGCTCCTTTGGTAGTTTGCGCCAACTTGCTGTTCCTACGGACCATGGCAAGAAACCCGTCTCTACATTCTCCACCAAATATCCTTCTATGCTCCTTAGCAACAGCTGACCTCTTGTCTGGTTTGATCAGCCTTCCCTTCTATGTTGGATGGATGTCCGTCTACGACCTCAACCAGTCCTGTGCATACACCACGTTTCTTTTGTTGGCCTACTTTGGCATACACGGATGCTCGTTTTTCACCTTTTTACTCATTAGTTTAGAACGTTATATAGCATTGTTCTATCACCTGAGGTATTTTTCTATAGTTACTGTGACTAGAACAGCAAAGGCGATATTATTCAGCTGGGGATATTCTTTCCTCTGCTTTTTTGTGAGCGGGAGTGTTAATGGATCCTTGGGGTTATTTTACGCTTCTATTCCAAACCTCTTTTCTGGCTGTGCAATCATTGCTGTATTATACATCAAAATCATTAGACTAGTGCGACGACACCGTCGACAGATACAAGCCCAGATACGAGCTCAACATCTTCCAAACACGTCTAACACATTAAGACAAGGAAAAACGGCCCTGACTATGGGGTTAGTTATTGGAGTTATGCTCGGTTGCTACTTTCCTCTCTGCTGTGTTTACATCGTAGTTTTGTCCAAAGGATTCAACGAAACAATTATTGAAGGTCTTTTGGGGTGCTTCGTTGCCAGTTTAAGCTGCTCTTTATGGAATCCGATTATTTATTGCTGGAGAAATCTAGAAATCATATCTCAGATACGAGAGATCAAGGCCCTGTTTTAAAATAATACCGATTCTAAATGGTATTTTTATATGTTTTCATACGGTATGTCTCCCTACCGTCAAAGTAGTCCATTTAGTCCATTTTCGAGTCCGAAGCCACTTTATTCATTGATACATGCACATTTACTGGATTACATTTAAAGCATGATTTCCTGCTAGATTATTCTGTTATTTGCTATTGATGGTTTTCAACCCATTCCCATGAGAGTGAGTGAACAAAAGGTCCACCAGTCACGGTGCTGGTTTTCTTTTGTCGAGTCCACCAGCAATGGCTGCCGTGTCTTTTGTCGAACGTCTCTCCTGGGAGACCAAGAATCAAGAATCGTAGTCATAGAAGTGGAGCATGAGAAAAATCTGAATAAGAATTGATTAGTCAATTTGCACATGTCTTTACAGCTGATCTGAAATAACCATCCTTAAAGTCTGAATTTTACATTGTTTGCATTCACATCCTTTCCTACGTAAGTTATTTTGTTTTTTACCACAATTGTAAATTTTCTCGCGCGCTGATTGGTCAAAAACCGTCGTAAGTAAGAGGCCATACCAAAAAATGACGTCATGGCTGTCACTGTGTAAAACTTTTCTTTGGTAAGAAGTTTGAATTCAACAAAAATGAGCGAACTTTCTACCATCTTTTGATTTTGATCTTCTGAGAGACGACGACGATGAAGAACTACTGTCTGCTTGTATTGAAGCAGAGAAAGAATTACAAGAACAACCGAAAGGTCGCTTTTTAAGCTTGCAAGACAGTGAGCTCACTGAAATTGAGATTTGCAGTAAAAAAAAGTTTTGCGATGGTTTAGCGTGGTATGTCCTCTTATTTACCTCGATATGACGCCAAAAGTTGGCCACAATTAGTTATGGGCCCATTCGACATACCACGGTAAACCATCGTAAAACTGTTAAATTTACAACATTAGTTTTAGATGTTTTTGAGGACCGAAAGTTAGACAATTGTAATAGCGCGCGGTTATTGCACTTTTCTCCTAAGTAAAGTCCTTGTATTGTACAAGTGGACTATCGTGGTTTACTATAGTGCAGTTTTCGTATGAATGTGAAACGCTCACGGCACGTACACTGTCACGACAAGAAGACAGCCAATTAAAAATCTAGAAAACATCACGGTCACTGCAAGACACGCACTCCTCGCCCAATCAAGTGCAAGAAATACGGCACGAAACACTGCACGGACACTGTCACGGCGCGGACACGGCACTGTCGTGCTTAGCCAATCACATCGCGTAAGAAGAAAATCCAGCCAATTAAAATACTAGGTTACGACACGACACGCTCACGGCACTGAACTTTTCACAGTCATACGAAATCTGCTCTAATCGTCTGAATAAGAAATGATTAGTCAAATTTTTCAAGTTTACAACAGTAGTTTTACAAGTTGACTATTCGTTGTTAACCATCGTTTTTGCTGGGATTGGCAGTCAGTTACTAACATAAGTTTTGCAGTTGTATTTTCAAGGCACAGTCTTGCATTTACCGGCTGATTTAAAATCCATTTCAAGCCCTAGGCTACTCTATTCATTGATATGTGCACATTTATGGAATTAGTACGGTTTCCACTGCTTCTTCTTCTAATCTTGTTGATTTGCCGTTTCAAAAGTTGGCGATGCTTGGTAGATCGATAGATCAAGATGTACGGGTTGAGCAAAGAATTAAGCTGTGTGGTCATGATCACGACTGTTGATAATTGAGGGTGTTTTGGAGAATAATCATCCCCAAACAGACTCGCTAAGCTACTGATAACGGATGGTAAAACACTTAGTACAAAGCTCGCCAGAATGATTAACACGGTATTACAACGTTCATTATTTTTCTTAGTTTCTGCTTTCATTCTCTGGATTTCTTCTTGGCCGGTAGTATTAGATCCTTGGTCTGAAATCGATTTCCACAATTCAGTCCTTTTCTTGAGATACTTTGCGAGCTCGCGACGAACCATTACGCAGATAATACCGTTTAAAAGAACAAATATCACAATAGTAGTCGGAGCTATATACTTGCCATATCCAAGGTGATGCTGCCTCGCCATGTATTCTAGTGGAGAGGTGTGAGTTTGTGGAGTTTGCAATCCTCGAACAGTGAAAATCACGGACGTCCAAGGAATGGCATTCAACCACATGACACCGATTGCCAGTCTTGCCTTCTTGACAGTAGCCACGTTGTGATAGAATGATGGCCACTTGACAATCATTAATCTATCAGCCATCATTGCTAATGCTGAATGCTGCATCAGCAGCATCCAAAAGGTAAACATAGCATTAATAATCATCGGAGCAAAAGTTCCATTTAAATTCCCAGTTTGGAAAATGAGGTAATCCATTGCAAGAGGTATGGTAATGATGACACTGACAGAGTCTATCACTGCACTGTTAAACATCAGATTTGACGATACTGAGCGATGTAAATCCTTTGAGATGTAAAGAGCGAAAAGAAGCAAAACGTTACCGCACACAGCGCCAAGCAGCTCAAACGTGAAGAGTGTAATGTTAGCAGCATCAGTGGTAGAAAGCATTGCTATATAATAGGGGTTATGTAAAAATCCTTCGAGTAGTTTTATAACACTGAGATAAGGTCTTGACTTTTTAGAGTTCGATATTCGCCGATGCAATAGGTAGCAGTGGTTAGTGGAGAACCTAAAAAAGATATCCAACAGATTAAAAAAAAATGCTAGCAGACTATAAATAGTCATAATTAAATTGCAAAACGCAGGAAATGTGTTCCACAAAGACCCAATGCCTGGAAATTAGGTTTATTAAAACAAGTTCATTAGTAATTCAAAAGTCAAATAAAAGCGTCGCCTTGAAAAGCCCTTGAATCTTTTTGTTGAAGATGTAGCACAAACAGAGTAAATCTGAAAAATTGTAAAACATACGTGGACTTGTCTTGGAAGGTTTTATTGACGGAACCATAAACGCAGTTTGAATTAGAACCGCCACGACATTTAACTAAAACTTCGTGCCAAACAGCTCAGACTTCTTTCTGGAGGCTAGACGCTATAAAGTTAGAAGTTACAAAAATGTGCTTACGAGTCTTTGGTTTCAGAGTTGAAAAAATAAAATTAATTAATGCCAACTTTAAATTAAGGTATATTGTTTATTTAAAAACTAAAGTGATATCAAAATATCTTTGACGTACTTCCCGTGCGGTGAAGAATCCTGTAGAAGTGCTCCCTTTTTCCTGGTTCATGCTATAAATTAAAAGGGATCTTTAAAAACAATGGGTGTCCCAGTTTCTCTACTCAAAGTATCCGGTAATTTTGGTTGGAACAATAACAGTCACTTTTTAGGAACTTCCAACGGTAAATATGGAGGAACTTATTAACATTGTCCTGTGAAACGGATCAGTCATATTTATATCTTATTTGGGATTTTTCCCTGAATACGGGCTGATATTTTATGAGTTCGAAATATGCGAGAAACGAGTAAAATATCAGCCCGTATTCAGGGAAAAATCCCAAATAAGTTATTTATTATAAGACCATTCAA
>JAABNW020077336.1:5020-53367 GCA_015164035.2 Radianthus crispa
TGTGTGTCTATCGGTTAGTGGCAGAAGATTCAGCAGTTCACTCTAACCTTTACTGTGTGTCCATGAAAGAAGTGTGTGTCTGTCCTTGTTTCTCCTACCTGTCTGTGTTACGTTCAGCCGCAGAGCAGTATAACGAGTAAGAACAATGTCTCTGTATGGGTGTGTCTGTCTGTCCTGGGATAGTGTGTCTTCATGTAGATGGGTGTTTGTCTGTGTTCGTCAGTTGATATGTCTCTATCATTCACGTCAGCGATTACTTTAAGTCGTGGACTGTCATATCGTACTCTATTTGTCTTATCATCATCGTATCTCCTCTAACATCCCTCGATCACCATCCCTCTTTAACGTCTAGTAACAATCATAATCTACTGATGAACATGGGCTCAGCAGTTTAGTATAAACAGACTCAAGAATTCAATGCTTGTCATGCTCTTCCCTACAGTTCTGTTCATTCTATTTCTGGTCGTTTGTACTCAAAGTCAGCATAAGTGATTACGAACTTAGAATTAGAAAATTAGAAACACACACAGCTCTAGAAAGGCAATAATACAACTCAGAAAAGAAAAAAAAGAAGAAGAAGAAGAAGAAGAAGAAGAAGAAGAAGAAGAAGAAGAAGAAGAAGAAGAAGAAAGAAACGAAAAGGAAGCTTTTCTCTGGAATCTGTTTAGCGTCGATATATTTTTCACTCTGTTTCATTTTCCCAAAGCAAACAGATTGTATCTGATCCCGCCTTCCATCCTTCGTTCATCAAATCAGCCCAAGATCTGACTTCTTACTTAAAGTTTTTTACACACTTTTTAAGGAAGAGAACTCTGATATTAAGACTGATATTTTAAGACCATTGTCAGACTAGTTTATCACTGCTGGACTCACTCTACTTGGATTTTCAACTTTGTTTAAAATCGTAATCCAGCAAATCAAGAGTCGCTTTATCTTGGCTAAAAATATTTCGATTAAATATGACCACATTACAATGCGTATATACACATATATCGGTTCCATTTTCGCGCTAAAAAAGTTCCAAAATTTTAATCGAAAAAATCAAAAACATGCGAGAAACTTTCTTCGCGTTGAGTTGGAAGGTTTTTCTTTTGCGTGTTTTATCGAGTTATTTTTGTTTATTTTTTTCTTGGGAGTTGATTATCAGGGATATTTGTAAGCCGGCTGGCTGCGCAATCTTTAATATATGCAATTTTTTATAATTTGCGAAAAAAACTAAATCGAGATAAAAATCAAAAGTCGGGAAAGTAGCAATGCATCAACGTCAGAGGAACCTCAGAGAAAAATTTAATTAAAAATCCATTCATCAAACTGTGCTAAAATTGGATTTTCATTTTGGTGTAGTCCATCTTATCTTGATTTCCCGCGATTTTCCCCCCAACTTTGTAGATTTCCCGATAAAAAGATAATTCTTCTCGTAGCCCAAATAATATTTCTCATATATAAAGCTAACAATTCTTTCTGAACAA
Organism: Radianthus crispa; assembly: GCA_015164035.2. Classification (NCBI taxonomy): domain Eukaryota; kingdom Metazoa; phylum Cnidaria; class Anthozoa; order Actiniaria; family Stichodactylidae; genus Radianthus; species Radianthus crispa. Next base: position 6,490 of record JAABNW020077336.1, read on the forward strand.
TATTCCATTCATCCTACAGGGGTTTGATAGATTTGATTTACAGTAAACGGAATATGGACCGATACTTTTCACTTCCAAACTCCCCAACAATCAACTTTCAAAACTTGTGAATTCAAACCCTTTTCAATCTTTTGTTAATATTATTCATTTCAACATTTGTATTTTCAATTCTTGATATCCTTCAGAGAGACGATGAATAATTTAAAATGAATCGTTAGACGGGTTTTTTTCTTTGAGGACTTAGCCACACTTATATCCAAAAGATAAAACGGAGTCCTTTCAGAAACTTATTTACCGACTCGAGTCGTAGAGTCGGCCTTTCACAAACCCCAGGGTAATACTCTACTCGGAAGTTTGGACTTTAAGAGGAACCAGCCATTATCAGCATTGAGATACAATCTGAAGGCCTATTTCGCCTTTTTGCACGATTCTCAGAAAACTCTTATGATATGGTCATATGATGGACATGGTAGGCGAGTGCTGCATCGCCGCTTGACAATTCATTTCCACTCGGTTGGGTTTCTAGAGATAACGGGGAAAACACGTCAGAGCATGCGCATACGATCGAACCAGAGACTCGTGTTTGCTTCTGAAAAAAAACCGACCAAAATACACGAGAGATTTGTATAAGCTTAAAAGCTTTAATCTCCGAGACACTTTCTTTCTCGAATTTCACACCTAAGAACATTGAGTGAGCAGAGCGGAAGATGCTGGGTAGGTTTTCTCTAATATTTACCCAACGCTGAAGAGAAAAGCGAATATTTTACGGACGCACCACGCAACAAAGCACCGAATCCTTATCTCTCGCTCCTCAAATATGCAATTCAAATAAACTCTCAATTCATACCAAAAAAAGTGTGTAAATTTTTCATTATTTAAAATTTGGCCATGAAATTAAAAAGAAGAAAAGGAATAGCAAAGAAAACAATTCCTAATAATATTATCTACTGATTTGATTAGAGTTTTCCAAGGATCAAATTTTCAAGCAGAAAAGTCCAAACACCTGACATTCCAACCGGTCAAACTTTACTGATAATACTTTATCACAAAAATTCATTCAAAAACCTTGAACGAACTATAATCCTAATTCAGATAGGGTTTTGAGTTTCTCGAAGGTTATGGGAGATTAGGCCAGAATTTATAAGCTTTGTTATTGAGTCACATTCACACTTATCTTTCACTCGCAATTCTCGTTTCATTTGCTTTTGTAAAGGCATAATTTAATTCTATTTTTTTAATTACCACCGAACATTGTTATCTAATATTCCCTCCAAGTATACATTTCATATATACTTATTTCTTCAAACATCTAAAATTTCTTGCTTTTGACTTCAGTGTGGCAGCTGACAAGATAAACTGTGTAGTTTTCGCGTGCTTTTTTTGCCCTATCTCTACCGAAATTAATAAGGTAATATTATTAAATATATCCCAGCTTTGGGTACGGAAAAGTCTATTATTATAGCATTTAAATTCAATTGTAAGATTTCAAGGTTATTTTAAGGCCTTTTAACGGTGTTTTAGAGGCGTTTAGACCAAGGGCGGTGGCACAAATCGTAAACCAACTCGATCAATCGATGCGTCTTGGTTTTCAGAACCTGAAGAACGTTTTCTTGTGGTTTTTTAAGAGAAGTACACAAGCAAATGATAAGATCGCTGTAGAGAGTTCGATATGAAGAAGCAGATGAAGAGTTGACTGACCACGAGCTAACTCCGATAAAACTGGAGATTTATTCTTAATGATAACAGACGAGGGGTTCGGCTTTGCCAGTAGCCCTTACGACACTACATAAACATATCTATTTTAATATTCATCCATTAGGTTTTGACATTATTCGGGTACGATATGATCGACATACAGACAACAAGGAATGCATATGCGTGAGACAAACGAAAAATAACTTCTGGAGTTTCCCAATTTTCTAAGAATACTTTTCATTTATTTTTTTCCCAAAACAATGATAATATTTATTCCATCTTTTGACTTTAAACATAGCTAGAATATTAGGCTCCATTTTATAATACAAAAATGAATAAACAAAATATTTAACTATACATAAGTCATGCACGTTCACGCTCCAACTTTGTTCGCCTTCACTGTCTTTAGTGTTAAGGAATGATCTGAAAAGCGCAGATTTTTTTCCAAATTGAAACATTTTACCGAAAGATTCCTACCACCTTAAAAATCATAGGAGGAAAAAGAAAAACATTTTATGAATATCAGATGAATTTCACTAAACCAACTAAGCATTTGAGTATTAAAAAATGGTTGCCAAGGATTTGCAACTGACGACAAAAAATGCCCAGAACTGCTCTCAGAACCCTGTCTTCAATAGTGTGCTTCTGAAATTATTGGTGAAATTTCTCTTTAAATTTCAAGGGTCTGCAATGCGACGACTAGCCTAGACCGAAAAGAGCCTCATCCGATCCAAGCCGATCCAACCCAAGATAAAAGCACCAGTGTCAAAGCCCACGGGTGGAAATTACTTCTAGAAGCAGCCAGGCTTGGGGCATTAATTCATGATAAATAAAAAAAGATGAAAGGTCGGTGAAAAGGCTTTGGATTTCCATGGTGAATTTCTCTCTTATTGTAAAATGTGGGGTAGCAATAACTCATATGTTTGCTTTGAATAAACTTCTAAAATATACGAAGCCAAATCCGTCTTTCTAGACATAGACGGGCCACTAGAACAGGTTATCAAGAACTGTGATCAAAGCATCGCTCGTCCTTCTACCATCAGTCTGCTAAATGAAAGTTTATTTTTTGCTATTGCAAATTTGATCTCCAAGATCTTAAAAAACTGAACTTTGACTGAACTAAGACGGCGGTGAAGTTGATAACAAGACCACCATCTGCCTCGATAAACTCCGAAACAAACTAAGTTTAAGAAAATTTACGATGGCATTGTTAGATAATTTCGTTGGATATGAGTTCAACGAGAGTACAATTTGTAGGTAATCCCTATAATCATTGCACTAATTCATCTCAGCGAGTGACTAGTCTGAAAAATGACTAGATCTTTATTCTGATTTTTCAAGTGATTCTTAGCAAGGTCCCGATAACCTTTCTATTTAGGCGACGATCATATCACAAGGTTTTGAGATTTTCTCTACTAATCTTTCGATTCATAATACCCAGGCTATATATATGTATAGTAACTGAATATCGGACATCTTTCCATCGAATACATCTTTTTTAAAGTCGGAAAATGCTGGGATGAAAATTTATATTCCGAGAGTTATTGTGGAAGCAAGCGAGACTGACTCGAGTTTCACCATGACAAAAATACTCCTAGAAGCCTCTTTTTCGTTTCGAACCTGTTCAGAATCAAATTGGAAAATTGGAACCTCGCTAATTCAATTTTGAAGAGTCGTGGTTCTTTATTTCATTATAATATGGTATACAATTACATCTAGAGAATCAGACACAAAACTCTAAAGTTTCTTTACATAATTATCTTGCTTTTATTTTGTACATTGATAGTTCTCTCTCTGATACGAATGACTTTTTGCTAACTATATTTCTAAGTTCTGGTGAGAAAAGCAACAAACAATTCCCATTGCATTTGTTCTCATTTCTTCATTTAGTTTTCCTTTTTTTTCGATCAATACTATCTTCTTTTTCTCTGATATAGGTAGATATATATATATAAAGATTTATATATAGATAGATATATATACAATCTCGCTATCTCTTCGAATGAACGATGCTTTATACGCTTGGGTGATATACGAGTCTACACGATAAAACTAATTACACAAAAATATCATGAAATCAAATACCAGGATTTTATCTTGGGGAACGAAACATTTATCTCCTTCCAAGTTAAATTTTACAACAGGTCAATCTTATCATGTATGACTTTACAATATTTAACGGTGCAGTGAGCCTGTAAAAGATTCCTGTTATCGTCTAAACGTTCATTTAAGAAAGATAGTCAAGGACGCAACACTGTTGTTCTCGTTCTCTTGTCCTGGTAGACTCGCTCCTCGTCCATTTTCAGAGTTCGGTCGGGTACAAATTTTCGAGGTCTTTTCTTATTAGCACACGTGAAAAGGAAGTAAGACCTCAACTTACGAATTTTAGCATTTGCAAAGTGTAAAACACTTCTGTCGACAAAACTGTTTTTGGGGCAGAATTTTCGACGCTATTTCTTCGTCAAAAACAGTCTGCTTGGCCAAACCATGTTTACTTCCCAAAGGATCTGTTCCTTTCTTTCTGCTTGGCTGACTGAACGCGAGTTTTATTTGGAAGCTCACCAAATCGTGAGCACAGTTCAAGACGAATTCATCGATATCGAGGAGTTGTAACTTGATGAAGTGGAACTCGCCGGCACTATCGGGCTGTAAAGTCCCGGATGAATGCTAGGTAGACCGGGCATGGACGGCCGGCTAAACGCCGTGGTATGTATACCATTTGGGCCAACCATTGGACTCAAAATACTGGATGAAATCACATTAGTTTGGTTCATCAGAGGACTAGAGGCACTAAGACCCATTCTATTTTCGTCTCCAAGCTTGGGTTCTTGCTTGACGCCCTTGTTTTTATTTTTACTCTTCGAGGAAACTTTTCGGTTTCTTGTTTGAATGCCGTCCTTTTTCATTGACAGTGGTCTGTTAACCTAGAAGCCATCAAAGAAAAGGAAAACCAGTCAGTATTGATGAGTTGAAACACTTGAATTTATTACAGCAATTAGGAAGTGTAAACTGCCGTTCCTTTTGCAAATGGCGATCGTAAAACTGTCATTACCAAAAGAAATTCAATCAATGCTCACCCGACAACAATGATCACTACGGAAACTAGAATTAAACTCGACAAAGATGCTTACTTAGCAATGTTCAAGGCATTTAAAGCCCACGGTGTTCGGTAATGAAAACGAGAACTTGTTTGGAAAAAAAAAACCCCAAGCGAATAATCGGAGACAAAACAACCGCAAGGTTGAACAATTGGAGCCTTGAAGTTTGAGCTGAAAAAACGATTATTTCGAATTTTGTTAAATTTTGTTGTGTTTTGGTAGACATTTTTGAGAGTGACAGTGAATACCTCTTAAAGAAATTCCCCGATATTCTTGCCAGTTTCATGGCAACACTTGAGTATCACCCCACGCTCGATGCGAGTGTGTGTGTGAGACTTGCTGCTAGATACTTTGGGCCAAGACAAAAGCTGAGGCCTTTGGGCATCAACAGAAAGAAAACGACAATACAACTGATTCACAGGTGCGGAGAAGCTGTTTCTTCCTTACTTTTTGCCTGAAAATAAAATGTTTCATTTTTTAATGAAAATCTAATTGAACAACTCTTCCGCCTCCGTTGGATGGTTCGTGGACGACTTTGAAGATGTTACAATTTCCGTCCTGGACTTTTTCTTTCTAATGGATTAAGGCGAAAGAGGTTTTATATTCTAGTATTTGCCCAAGTTAAAACGATATGAATCTGATCACTAAGTCTATCTATAAACTTTATTTGAGAATAGTTCGGCCGTCAGACGTCATTTTGACAGCGAAAATACAAAAGCACAAAACTCAAAGCCTTAGCAATCCAGGGGAAAAAAACAGATTGGGTTTGAAATGAAACAAGGGGGCATTTTGGCTCTTAAACTAACATAGACCTAACATGACACTTGTAATGCTTATTAGGCCAGAGGAAGAAACATGTCGTCCGCTTTCTATCACACACAAAGGAAGCTATTAATTCGATAGAAGTGACTAATTCTAGTTGCACAGGTGAATATCACCAAATATAATCTTCGTAACCAAACGACCCTAAATCGAAGTCTCTTTCCTGCTTATTCGAATCCCCTAATGTCAGTTAAAACAGCCCAAAGTAGCTGACGGCACGTGGGCCTTAAGAAAAACGCGAGAGACATTAATCATTCATGTCTAATGAATCACTATTACCATACAAAACTTTATCGATGGTTCTTGGGTTATCACTGTTGGTCTCTGGCAAACGAAGGTCTTTTCTTTATGAATTGTGTAAAAGAAATTAAGACGGTCAACAAAAGGACAAAAGGAAAAAGATTATTTGTACAAAGACCAACACATGAAGTTTCTAGATAGACATAAAATGCCCAAGCAAACGTTAAGGACTAGTTTGCTGCAGTAAAACGGAAACAAAATGGTTCAAATACACAAGGGTTTTAGTGAAAATAATCTGTCCGGATATTGCGATTAAATCACCCAAAGTTGTAAGGCCTAATTGGAAAGACTTTGTAATAGGCTATGATCGAAATAACGGCTTTAAACCCCCCCAGCTGCCCATGATTTAATGATCGACTCAAAACTTCTTGACGTGCTGGCAAAAAGCGTACTTTATAAATAATTTATTTGCTTATGAATATTTGCTGAGATATTTTAAGTGTGGCGCTGTGTCGCTCCTAACCATCGGCCCTAAGCATCTTTTTGTCTCCTTATGAAAACACATCCAGTCAAATTGAAAAAGAAGGAATTGTTGTGGGACTTATATTTGTTTATCGCGAGCGACCCATTAGGACTAATAATTTAGCGGCGATATCCAGTGCTTATCTTGTAGTATCTAATCTTTTGTCTATTAGTTTCATCTCATTTACTTCCTCTATGTTTTAAAAAAAAATCCCTTATGACTACAAAGCACACGGAGAGAGAATCCAATACTTACAGCGTGGAGTTTCCAATATAATCCACAGGCATTGCAAACTGGGTCTCCGTTTTGGTTTCTTCGCCAAAGGGTCGTTTGGGTTGTATGGCAATTAGCACAAGAAGTACCAGCTCGGCGGGCGGCCGACTGTACGAAACAAAAAAGAATCATTCGATCAGGCAGGCACAGCAATTCAAATAAAACTAGCCCTGCATAAGCGAGCGAACATCCACACCATTTGATCCTCATAAATCTCTCTTAGCTTGAGAGATGAGGTGCGATGGATGAGATGAAAACATGAAGTTGTATTTAAACTAATAGATAACACAGCTTGTGCTAAATAAAACGGTCTTGATGGAGCTTTAATTTGCGGGAATCCTCGAGCAAGTTAACCACTTTCGGTGAATTCAATTAAACTCTTAACCCAATAACCAAAGTACCTTCAATTATTTTATTTTCCCGGTGTATGTAAGATTTTTTCAATTTAGCGTGGTGTCAGGATTTTCTAATAACATTCAACAGATCAGGGTTCCAAATGCCTGTAAAGGATCTTGAAGTTTCAAGTCTCTCTGTCAACACTCGCGCGCGCTATCGGCAACTCAGTCCACCGGGTGTGGTGTCATTCTTCCCAACAGCAATCTGATGTCTTTAGTATCTCACTAAGTTAAAAAACTCTAAGCCCATATCATTATCTCTTTGCCTTACCAGTCTTCTCTTTGGTTTGATTAGCGGACGACTTGAACCGTTCATTTTATGGTAAAGGCCACAAGCATTACACAAGTAATGTCCAGATCCATCTCTTCGCCATAACGGCGTGGACGTTGCTCCACAGTTGATGCATTCGCGTCCATCTGCTGTCGAAAAAACACAAGAAATCCAGAATAAAAAACTAGCAACGACTCAGATATGGCTAGTCTTAAAAACCCCTAGTCAATTCTAGACATATTCAGACAATATCTAATGTGCCTAATGTGTGTGCGAGATATGCAAGTGTTTCTCTAATGACTCTTTTTCGTATACTCCGCTACTGTATTAGGCTATTGTTTTGTTAGTGAAGAGAGGATCTCCCTAATGACGATGTGTTAAAACTGACTACGGTTAGTACAAGAAAAAAACCGAAAGTTTTCCTAGATTGGAAAAGGAAAGTGACCCCCAGGTTTGAATACGCCAAAACCAAATTTACAAAATTCCAAAACCTTATTCACGGACGTCTTTCATATGTTTTTTTTTTCTTTCTTTTTTTTGAAATTTAGATTTGGATTTTGGCATCGTAAGGACAGTAAAATGGAAACGTAAAAAAAAAACTTGAAGTTGACAAAGACGCCGTTAAAAAATGAAAATGTTTTGGTGAAGTCAAGATGTTCATTAAAATGAGTCAAAAAAAGAATTCATTCCAAAACAAAAGTTATGCCAATTGGACGTTTATGAGAAAACTGTTTCTGCAATAATGACGACGAAACAGTGATAATTGAATAAAGGAAATGATCTTTTTATAGAAATTTATTCGTATTCACTGGGGCTCGCATTCCACTAACCTGAATTTGAACGGCTCTTGGTTCTGGTTCGAGTTAAGTTTCTATTAGCCATTATTCCCGTCAACCCCGGCCCAAAAGAAGGCATATTAAGGTCTGAACCAAAGTATTGTGGAAGAGCTTGAGGATAACCTGGAAATGATGGTACGTCGGCTCGTAGTGGAGTCCCGTACTGAAGTCCCTTGAGTCGCTTGTCATCACTCCCGTAGCTAAAGAAATCACTGGATAGTGTACCACCTTCCAAGCTTGTTTCTTTCGGTGGTGTTGGGGGAAACGAGAAGAGATGGCTGCTGGAGTGAGAGCCAGAAGTAGACGAAGATCCACTGGCGGACATTGGATTTGGACGATGACTTTGTTGGAAAGGAGGACACCAAACAGACGCTGGGTTCGGTGTTGAGCAGTGGAGCGGAGAAGGCTTGCTTTCTATCCATTGGATTGGAGTGTGGAAATGCGGCCGGCAAACCTGACTGCTCGGCACTCGCGCAGTCGGCAGAAAAACTCTGCTACAACTGCCTGGCGTGCTGGGCTGGTTTTGTGGATCTTGGAAAGCTGTAGGCCCGTGTGCTGCCATTTGATGGCACATAGAAGGTCTGTAAGATCGAGGACCAGAAGCGTATGACCAATTAGCTGCGTTACCTGAACCGTCGAGATGATGGAAAAATACATCCACCTCGTCAGGAGGCAACAGTTGCGTTGGTTCGACGATATTTATGCTTCCACTGGCACAATTTGCTGACTGTCCTCTTTCGCTATTTGACGATCCGTGGGGACTCTCGTGCTGTCCGTTAACGATAGGGTGAATCCAACGATGCTCAGAGTTAACTGTTTCCATCGGAACTATAGGTAGACACGGTATACCTAAAGTGAGTAAAACAGAGACTGTGTTCAGTGTTTACGAAGCCTTTGGACAGTGGCGTATTTAAGAGCTGATGCAGCTGCTAACAATAACTGCTAAATAATAGGTGAAAGGAATTTAATTGTAGCGTAAATTATTCTCAATGGGAATTTCAGGGTAGGCTGCAAGACGTCAGGGAACAACATACATTATAGAACGGAAGTCCCCATTCATGGCTCAACATGCAAAATGAAGTTCCGTAGTTTATCAGATAACTATCCTTGACAAATCTACAAGACACATTCAAAGAGATATGAATTTCTTCAGGGCTCCTAAGACATTAAAAGGAGATCTCCGTGCGGCAGGAGCGATAGCGCTGTGATAAGAGATTCGCATATGTAAAAACACTAAAAAACTTATACACAAAGTCGGCCTTATCGCGATTGAGCTCGGCCCGGCTATGATGTCCTACGACACAAAGGTTACCACGGAAAAAAAGAAGAAATAAACAATTTGTAAGAATGATCCATTTCACACCTAGAACAGACTCCTTGTCTCTGGCAATGACGAGGGTTGGTTGTTTTCAGCGCGAACACCACGACGATCCCTGGCGAACACTAGTCACTTCTAGTGGGATAAGTCCCACTCAGCGCAAGTCTAAGAGTGGTGTCTGGTTATGTTCAAACACTATTTGAAAGGTTTGGTAAGCCAAGCTAGCCAAAGTTTTCGTTCCCGCTAGGTCGGCGCCAGCCTGCCTGTTAAGGCGCGACAGGTCAATGAAACAACCAATCAGCGCTCGAGTACTCTGACATTACGTTTTACTTGTCACTTTCATTAAATGCTTCATTGGTGGATAAAGCGAACAATCAATTCACTCTCCAGAATGAATGTCAGTCACGCAGTTGGGAGCCATACACCGATATTTTCTCACGTCAAAGATACATGTAACATCTCCCATACACGTGATTGCTTCAAGCGGTAGAGCACGCTCATGAAAAAACCCGGTGAGGCCCGAGCTAGTCAACGCGCTTTGCCCACATCCATCCCAGCAAAGACCATCAACTATTTCAACCGTTTTCCAAGGTCCATTAGTTATCAAACTCTGATCAACCTTTCTGACTTGGAGCGATTGTATTTGTTATCATTATACAATTTTTAGACGTGATAATCAACTCGCGTTTGACCAGCTATTTGAAGGATTTTGACAGTCCACAGTGGATCATCTTGAGCGAAAACAATATATTGTGTTTCTTTGACAACCATAAGCGTTCTTTATTTACTTTCCGACTACCGTTTCATACTGAACAAGCATCGCGCCGGCCCTCTCTCCTTAAAACTAGAGCCGTTTAACTAGAACCAATGCATCCTGACACAGAATACTTTTGCTCGTTCTTTTTCTTCGTATATATGGGCAGGTGGAACGTGACCAAAAGATAGACAGAGATAACCTCCATCGATAAGCCCCGGCACGCATTTTCGATTGCGTATTTCACTTAATCTTCCTAATAGTTTCAAAGAAAAAAATATTTAGCACCACAAACTCTTTCTAAACTCTTTGAAGAATTTCGACACTCTTTTGTCATGGATCGGTTCGTGTTTGCGCGCGTGGGTTAGCGCGTTCAGCACAAGCGCTCTGACGTTGATCAAGACTATGACAAGAATATCCTCTGTTATCGGACTCTCGAGTATTCGACCCGATAACTAATTTGCGTAGCTGCATTTTTTTCTGTAGACACTTCGACGCGTTCGTGACAACCTGTTTAAACTAGATTGTAAGTTGGGAGCAGAGCAAAGCTTTTGAGATCAAGAATCCGCAATGGCTAACTGATGCGGTAGAAGCGAACGGACGGTTGATGCTTTAAAACTAAGCACTAACGCTAAAGAAAAATATTTATTCTTATTTGATCGTGATGAAGCAAAAAGTTCATAAACAAGCAATAAACCTAATCGGTCTAATCACCATGATTACATTTACAGAGCACAAAGAGAGCCAGATAAGAGTAAATCGATCGCCTAATTTACACTTTAACACAAGATCGCCAATGACAGCCAGACAAAACCTTGAAGCGCTTCAAATAGAATACAAGAATCATACCTACGTGAGGCTCCTAAGAGTTTCAAACCGTTAGTAATGGCTCTCTAGAGCAGGCGGGGTGCTTCATTAGAATAGGTACCCAGCTGTAAAACTGCAATTACTCCCAAGAAGAACACCAGTATTATTCTCTTTATGACCCGGTCAAAGCCCACGTGCCCCCAAAATTGCAGATATTATCGCGGGCCTCTTGGAAAATCTCAAACGATTCCTAGAACTTTGCAACAATGGGCAAATCCATGCCTCTGAAGTTTCCTTTTGTCTATCGAAGAGTTATTCTATTTTTATTGAGGAGTTCAGTTTGATCAATTTACTTATCAATTCTTCTCAAGATTTATCGTAACTTGATTATCCGTGAAGTAAGAGGTCATGAATTTTTAAACACAATGACTGAACGCATAACAACAAATTAAGATAGAAGTTTGCAAAGAGCGAATCGAGCAGACCCTCAGACAGGAGGGAGTCAGTCTATTTAAACTCGAACAAACAAAATAACTATTCTTTGTACAAAAGTTTGAAATTCGAAGTCAGTGGTCTACCCCCTATCGTGCGCTCCGACTTGCCGTGCTGACCTGCTTAAACGAACCATTAATTTGACATAAAGGGTCTCTAAAGTAAAGAGGAAAAGTTTCGTCTTCATGAAAAATTCACTAGCGCAAACGTTTTGATGGTTGAGGTTTGGCGAACAAGTGGTTGGGCAATCGAGTTAAATCGCTTCGGAAGCTACTCGTTTCTGATGGTACTTGGTAGGACTTAGCACTAAAGTAGCAAAATACGATTAGAAGCTTTGGCTTGACCATTGGAATGGAGTCTTTTAGGCTTTCTCCAGAAATAACATCGCCACATCATGTATATTTGATCAAAAAATCTTTAGAGTCACTTAGACCTTAAAAGACGAGGTAATTGAATTAATAGAAAAATAAATACATGTGAACAAGTTACCGGTACGTCGAAGAGCTGCTTCTTGTAAGAAAATCGGGCAGAGATTGCCAAGAATGCAGCACTCTCGGCCACCGCAGGCTGACGTCATCTCAGAACGAAGGACTGCGTTATTTTTCTTGCGTTGATGGCGAAAAACTGTACAAAAGCACTATCCAGGCACCAAGCCGTGCAAAGACCCGTTCTCTAGCAATCGAAGCGATCAACTAACTATATCTTACTTACACATGGAGACTAAATCCCCAATAACACATATGCAAGGTTTTCTGAGCGAGATAACTCCGGAGAGGAAGGGGTTATCAGTAAGATACTTCGATTCTGGAGACTTTGTGTACACGTTCGCGATGAAATCTCCCTATGTAATCGCTGTGATAGCAGATTGAGCTATTGCTATTAAAACACAAGACTGTTTATAGCAATCTATTGTATGGATGTTTTGAGAAATGAATATCAAATGGGAGTTTATTTTCAACTATACCGCCCACCAAACACAGCAATAGTCAAGGGTCCAGGATCGATTTCGGCGTCAAAAGTTCTGCAGCGAAATATTTCTGACTTGTGAACGCGAGCGATAATTTGCAAAGTTCTCAAACAGGAAACCGCCAAGGCTTTGATCTGATATCGGGGGTATATCTAACTCAAATATACGATCTCAAGGAACATTTTAAAGATCGCCATCGCTTGTACAAGACTCGCCTTGCGTCAACTTGTCTCAGATGATTCAACAATAGCATTTGCTTTAGTCGACGGATACATAAGATAACCTGACTAGTATATCCCGATAAACGCCAAATACATACAAAGATCAAGTTCATATTTTGATTACAAAAACTAACTCAAAACTTCCTGAGTTCTTCACGGCTTAGTAATTACAGCGCTAAAGGAAAACACTTTGTTTGGGTTTGATTCTCAAAACAAAGAAACACCTCTAAGGTGTAAATATCACACAAACTACGGATGAGTATCGGCCTAGATATCACACTCTTCACAAGATTCTTATCTTAAGCGAAAAGCGGCTAGGGAAAAACTCAATGGTTTCTATCTGTCAAGTCCATTTAAAAACCCTTCTCTGCAGCAGAAATAATTCCCATATGAGAGTATTTTCTCGGCGGTAGGTACAAGTAGACTACCTTGGCGGCCTAGTTGTCGCCATTATCCATTTAGGCTTGCACGCAGCTCAAACATTGACGAAAACCAGTGCCGAATTCTTGGTAATGAAAAAGCCCAGACGCTTCGAAAGACAAAGTAAAGCCTACATCGATATACTCGTTGCTAAGTCGATCTTTATTAACTTCTTACACTTATACGGACAATAGAGGCCGCTAATACGAGAATAAGATGCTCTCCTTCATGACAAGTCAAATTGATGAGAGTTTTCATCTCCGTTTGAGGATCGGGTTTGAAGACAAATCATTTTTGGCTGTCGGACGGTGCCAGCGGATGCTTAACAGGGTTAAACGGTTGGTCACAGGGTATTTTGCTAAAACGTCTGTTTTTTGTTAGAAAGACTCATTAAGACCGATGAAATGTAACAAAAATGTTCCACGAGAGGCTTGTGTTACAGGAAAACAATTATAGCCAAACTAGAACAGATCCGTGCGCAACTAAAAGGGTTCTCCTTTTAATCCGCAGTCAGGATATTCCGCTTGGGAGAGCCTTTGCTATTTAAAGATTAGTAAATATTTAGGATCAACCGCAATAATTTCGTCTTCATTGTTAAGAACTTTGTTCATCTGGTTTGCATTTCTTAAAACGTACGGAAGGACATAATCCAAGAAATACTGGGATGTTCTCTCATTAGCGGTGAACACCTGAAACAACACAGTAAAGCAAACGGATAACGACGACACAGGACCGTACACAAGCGTTCTCCACATATTCCACTAAATGGATTTTTTTCCCTCTTAAGATCATCTAATTATGTCTTTCATTCCTCGCTCACTTAATCGATTTGACTGACGAGCTCAAGAGTTAGAAACACCAGCCTGTGGTCTGTGTGTAATGTACTTAGGGAAACCCGCGAAAACTACTTTGCGAGAATACAAAAAAATTGTACATGCTTTTTGTACGAATGTACAATACGTTATTTAGTAATTAAGGCCAAACTTCTGGTTCCCGAAACCTCAGAGAATGCGGCCCTTTTTGTTAATAGGCAGAAATAAAGCGAATATCAGAAGCTTTGCTCAAATTAGTATTTATAAGAACTTAGGAAATACCTTGGTTAGACGAGAGTCTGTTTAGCATGACAATGAAGTGGTGTTTCTAAGTCTTCTCGAATATCCAAATACCGATAGGACAACTGAAGCAGACTCGGATCAATAAGAATATCTCGACACATCTGTTTGTAAATACCAGAAGATTCCAAAAAATTGAAAAAATAATTTCTAAATTTGCTGAACAATTGAGGAAATGGTGATAGCATCTTTGGCTGTTTCATTCACTTATATTTTTTATGACAAAAACGCTCCAAAATCAAGGATGTTAATAAAGAACCCCACTCACTTTATGATAAGAACCGAGTGAAGTCAAACAAGCTCTTTTATTGTCAAACCTTTCTTATCAAGTTTGTCAATTCTAGGCTTCCATAACTTATTATTTCGGCGAATTTGGTATAACGATTCCGGTCTACGACATCCTAAGGTTGTACGACGCTATCGGTTGTGGAGGCCCACAAATTTACAGCGTAAATTACAGGAATGTGTTTCAAAACGAATCTTGTGAGTTCTTTCATCAATATTATTTTGATTAAAGCGAATTTCTTATTTTAACTTGTTGAAATTAGCTTTCAAAGATTGAAGAATTTAATTAAGCTTTCTTGTTGTTCCAGATGAAGTTGGAGATTGGATGGCATGTTCAAGTTCAAGATAGCGTATATATAGGAGATAAAACATCTACCCTTAAAACAACACTAAATACTGAAAACGAGCTTGCATGAAAACAATTGCTCTAAGGCCTCACTACAGCACGGAATCAATCGCATAAAAAGGAAATAATTCATCGTCGACGGCTGACAAGATAAAATATGAAGATTAATGTACTTCTGGTGAAGGAAAGCGTTTTGAAGTGGACCCGAGTAATGTGGAGTTGAACAAAACAGCGCGTTTATTTTGTTCTCGAGTAAAAGAGCTTCGTTTTTCAAAAGAATAATGTGATCACGTTTCCAACACGAGAGTAAAAATATCTACTTTGTTTTATAATGTTTATGAAGAAGAATCGTTTCCTAATGAGGAATAAATGGTGCAAAAGCGCAAGGCTATTGAGGAACAAGCCAAAGTCTTCAACAGTGGTTTTTAACAGAGTTTCTGCAAAGAAAAATCTAGCGAGCGAACTAGAACGTGTTTTCTTTTTATAAAATTTGTTTAAGTTTCAATAAAGGTGTATGCGTTTAACGGTATTTTTCTTTGTTCTAAAACATTGTTTGCCTTAGGGGTGATTTTCAAGAGCGGTCCTCAAAACTAACATGCTCGTTATTCATTGGCCTCATCTCCCCGAAAATGCATTATGTGATGCACCGAGTTACTTAAGAAGACATCAATGTACAAATTCGATAATTTCCGAAAGCCAGGGTCGTGCTTGAAGCATGAAAATCGGTTACAGATGAGTTGGCAAACCTCTTGAGCACTGACACAGGTAGACGATTAGGCGCTCGCGTGCTCAAAGACCGTCAAACAACAAGCAGAAATCTGTGGTCTTTATCTCTTACTTTCACCATTCATACTCGCTCAAGGGACCTCAAAGTCTTTCTTTCTTTCCCTTTTATTGTTGTCAATGAATACAACCAAGCTAATAAACGTGCTACGCCGGCCTGCTAGTTACCACCGCACTTGTTGCAGCAACGATGGATACACGCGTTTAGAGCGAGAGATGAGTTTCTGGTGAGCCGAGTTTAATTTCGACAGCTTCAACAGTAAATCCATCGACCACCACCCCTCCTGTTCGAGTATTCAGGCGAGTGGGTATTTCACTTCATGTGAAATTCTTGGAAGGTCAGGTTGGCGACGAATAGTCGGCTGGCGGTACCTTTGAATACTTGACAAGCGCGATGATGTAGCGAGCTTGTACCCTCGCTGCTGCCAGCTTTCCTTTGCAAGACAATATATTTACTTAGCAATATAACTTAAACAAGACCAGTAAAGAAAAGCAAAGACGGGCTGACTAGCGGTGTCGGTGCTCTTAGTTAACTCGATGAGATCCCGATCGTGGACCGGAAATACCTCGGACTTAGCTCCAAGGACCTGATCCGCAGCTCTGGCAAGGTTTTAATAGAGCTTAAGGAACCTAAAGTCAGTCCCCTCCAGTACTTATCAGTCATTGTATCTAAAATCGATAATTGCATAATTATCACATTTCTGGATCTAAGCTTGATACAAGATGATACGATGATTGTACCTACCGGGATAGTGACCCAATGGCTGCTCAGTCAAAACCAGAAGACAATTTCACCACGTTCGATCTCTTTTTTTGTAGCGCTAGAACCCGCCTTTTACTCCCGAGCCCGCATACAGCAATGTGGTGGTTTAGACCCCAGAATTTATTCCTAAATAGAATGCTAAATAATTCATTGTTTGTCGTCTATTTTCAATGGCTTTCACCTTTTTCATTTACTGATTTTCTAGTAAAACTTTTTATTCTAGAGGTGTTTGGAAAGAACTATTTCACACACTTTGATCACTTTAAACGGAAACGATTGCCCAAAGTGTGAATGTTTTTCAACCCGATTCTGTAAGTGTGAATCTTAAGGAAAAAGACATTGGCAAACTGTGAACTATTGTTCTCTTATTGAAAGGTTTTAGCGGGGATATTAATTTTTGATAACCACGGTCATTCGGCCCTATTTCGTTCTAATTGAGTCAGAGTAAACCTACTTTTGTAATATTGTAAAGACGTATGAGTTGCTGTCAGATGGTGGCGGGTTTTATCTGGGAGCACAACAAAGTTATATCCCTCTGATAATGGCGCACAACCATGCGTATCTAGCACTTGTAAATGACTAATTATTCAACCAA
This sequence comes from Radianthus crispa, assembly GCA_015164035.2. Taxonomy (NCBI): domain Eukaryota; kingdom Metazoa; phylum Cnidaria; class Anthozoa; order Actiniaria; family Stichodactylidae; genus Radianthus; species Radianthus crispa. The sequence goes on from JAABNW020077336.1 coordinate 23,506, forward strand.
GAAAAATTATTCTGTCTACTACATGGTGACGACTATCGGAGCCTCAAATTCACCAAAATATGCACCTTGAAACGAATGACATGGAATTTGCCTCAGCGCGACCGCTAAAACCTTCAACAATTAGACGAGCGGTTTGCGAAAATTAAGGCGAGTGCATCTGCAAGTATTAGTGATATCAGAAAGAGCTGTCTTGAGGCTTGTAATGAAAAAATACTCGTGATTTTATAAATGGAGGTGGCTTTGTCCAATACGTGACAGTCCATACATAAATGATGACGACAGCCATGATGGTCGAACAGTAATAGGCTTTCCACAAACACACAAGCAGCTGTAGATCAAGCCACGAGTCAGTCCATTCACAAGCCATTTTTTTACTACGAGCACATAGTCGTATGCTGTATCCCTGTGCCGAGTTCTGTTATGACCGAAGTGACAGCCTAAACATACGTTATAAATCCTGCGACTAGTGATTACCAAACAAACATATTGTCGGAACTAAGATATTGGATTATCAGAATCACTTAACGATAACGTGGACAGATTCAATAAAATTCGGGAGAGCCATGTATAGGTATTTACAAAATTGTCTTGTTGTTTCTTGGCCAGAGCACTGTGATATCGAGATAAACCTATCAAACCCCTGGTGTGTAGTATACCGATACACCAATTTCCCTTGATCTGGCTGATTAAAAACTCATTCTTGAGCGCTTCGGCTCGTCAGAAGCCGTGTAAACTGGGGTTTATGGAAATAACGAGACTGAAAGGAGATAAAAAGTACCAGCTAGAAACTACTCCAGGCATGTGCTGAACTGCCACTCAACCAACACTTTGTACACTCACTTGCTTCGAACTTTTCATCAAGGGCAAGCAACAGTGAACCTGCCGGCAGCTAGAGGAAGGGAGAATTCAACAAGATACCAACTCACCTTCGAAAATGAGAAAGCTACCAGAGAGGACAGATCAGAAGCAACAGTGAAATACTCAGTAGTAGGTTGTGTTTAAGTGTGAAGGCTAGAGTTACATGCTATTTATATGATTTTTGTGTTTGGGCGCCGAGTTGGCGCCACAAGACTCGGTCTAATTCAGTGCTTTGTCTAAGTCCGGCACATGCTTCGCTATGCCGACTACCAAGCACGCAAGATGTAGCTGAAATTCTCGAGTATAGCGTAGATTTGTTCTCAATCTTGGTCCCCAGTGGATAGTCTCAAGGAAAGCGGCCAAAATGGACTACAGTCTTGTTGCTCTTCACTTTCATTCATGGCAAACTCACTCACGAATAGCGAGAGAACAGTGGCGCCGGGTTCTTGTACTCAGCCGAAAATGGAATTTTGATCGAATCCAAGCTCGATGTGAAGAAATCTGTAAGTTTCTCGACTGGGTGCGAATGAGTTGTAAAAATTGTCGTACGTGTAAAGAGAAACACTTACTTGGACACTCATTGGCAGCTACACGTACAAACACTCGTGAAGACCTTTGTTGACCTGTCACTCATCGCAAATGGAAAATGTTGCTGATGACATAGAGTATGCGGTCCACGCAACCATAGGCAAACCAGATTCTCCATCTCAAGCATCCCTCAAAACCAGAGATATTTAAATTTTCCTAACCAGCCGATTGGTCTTAAACGACTTCATCCGTCCCTCTATTTATGGCCTTCCGGTCAACTTCAAAAAAGTCATATCATTAATCGTTGTTCCAGGGACTGATGGTTTTCGACGAACTCTTTAGAACTCCCAAACAGTTTTCTCCACGGCCCAAAAGCCGGGATAATAAATGAAGTGTCAAGATCATAATTCAATTTTCTCCTTTTTGTGTTGGGTTATTATCAGTTTTGGGCATTCCAATTAGCTAAACAGTGAAAACTAAATTGTATTTGGGGAAAATTCATCTCTTATCAATTTGACCATCAGTGTCTTACCAACCCCGAAGTTTGATCAAAGAACAAGTGAATCAGATTTCAAAGTCATTTCACTCGAGTTGAGAACGTCGTGCGAGAAATCAAAGCAGGCAAGCACGAGGACGGATTAAGCTCGGAAAAACCCACGGAATACAGAATCGAGAGACTGAATTGTTTGTACTTCATTACTCTCCACGACTTTTCTGTGCATCTGCCCTCTCCAGAACCATTTTGACTAAGTGTTCAAAATTACGTACAAATATGGACCTGTGGTCCAAATTGAAAATAACAGAATCCTATTATAATTGCCTTTCCCAAAAAGTGGAAAATACTAAATTAATAAGATAATACTAATTTCGCAAACATTTTGTTTACACAATCAAACTGGGACATGTTTCTGACATCTGGGAGTCGGAACAACGCGCTTCGTACTTTAAATATAGTCCCAGGTATAACGCCATTGGGGTAATGAGATCCTTTGCTTATGACATTGATATGTAATAGATTGAAAATTGTTTGAATTACAATTCTAATAATGGAGACTGCAGACGCCAGCGAGTAATTTTGTGCATTTTATTTCATGCCAACCTACTCACTCCACGATCAGGCGGGGTTTCCTTGACAGATCACACACCTAGAACGTTCCTTCACTGGAAACTCGCGCTCATTTCGGAAGACGCAATAAACTGTCATAGTACACGTCAAAACTATAAAAGCACTAGAACCTCCACGAACATTCTTCGTCCTCAGGGACACCCTGAGAGGTTTTTGAGCATTTTTTTGAAGCATATTTAAGGATTTGAGCTGAACTCTTCCAATTAAGACCAACGACGCAAATCAGCTAACGTGGTTTTAAAGCTTTTAGTACTATTTTCTTTTAAGATTAAGTAAGTTTAGACTTTTGTCTTGTATTTTATAGATTATTAGTGTTGTTAAATACAAAAGAATGGTCTAAAAAGTATGAGGTTTGGGTTCAGTTGTTCTTGAGGACGTGTGCTGAAACTGAAAAGCCTGGAGATCCTAGAGGTTTTAGGAAAAAAGTTCTCGGCTTGAAACTGTACTTAGACTATCCAAGAAATAGGCAAGAAACGTTAAAAAAGAGTTAGGAGAAACGGAAGTATTGACAAAGTTTTTTGTGGAATAATTATCTGGGATGTTAAACGTGAGACTTTTTTGAAAGTCACTTAGGAAATAAAATTACCAAGAATGACAAATAAGCGAGATCGAAAAAAAAACCCATGAACCACACAATGACAGTTCTTGATTAAAGCAATCTCAGTTTCATTGCATTTACAAATGATTTGATGTTCTTGTTAGATAGAGCATGTTAGTTCTTCGTCAAGATAAAATTCGCTCTTTGAATCAACTGCTTGTTAAACTGCTGTAGAAAACTAGGTATAAAGTTATTATTGTGTCCAGCATAAAACAACAACCACTACTAGTCGAACACCCTTAAGCTTTTATCTCTGATAAAACCAACTGATATTTCAACTTGGATTTCATAATATAAGTTGGAGATCTCACCTCAAGATTGATTAGAAAGTTTTTCCAAAAAAATTAGGTCCATTTGGAAGTCCAGTGTTATTTTGGTTCAGCTTAATACTTCGTGACAAAATCTGAGCAACGAGAATGTCAAAATTCGGAATCCGGGATCCACGTCTAAACATCAATATCAGAAATCAAAACGAAACTTTGTTCTTATGCATATAAAGAAGAGAAATTCTTTGTTAAGTTACAATTTAAGAGACCAACAGATAAAACTGAGATTAAAGGTTATAAAGAGAGAAAAATAGGTTAAAGTCTGAAAAGGATGCTTACTTGGATTGCGAGTTGAGAATCGTCGCTCCGTCTTGTGGGTTGTAGCTCCGCGGACTGAATTACACCCGCAGTTGCTTGGCCTTAAATCGTGAGAATCGATTAACTCCAATAAATTGATTCATTTTGAAGTTACTTATAACGCAAATTAACCAAATTAAAATAGAGCTCATTAGTATGCATGGACATCGTCTGTTTATTGGGAGATGAACAGAAGAATTGGGCCAACGAAAGCTCGTCACGTGACATTCGTACAAGCAGATGTCTTCCAGCGGTCGCGATACTTAGTCTTTTTTGAAGGGTTTACAGAAACGCAATAAGGAACAAAAAATTAATAACAGTTCGGGCAGAAAAAAAAGGCAAAACGGTCTAAATGGAATTACGAGTTGAGTTCAAAAAAGAAGTTCGTCTAATTGAAAGAAAAACTCACTCAAATTTTCATCCAATCCACTTCGAAAAGCTTTCAATTCCTGATTTCCCGAGAAGTTTGCTTGAAAGTTAGGATCTCGGGATAACAAATAAATGAAAGTTGGACTTTTTGTCGAGTCTTATCTCTACCGAAGAACTGGCCGGAAAGAACTCTGACTGAAAGGCATTTTTCATCTACAATCAAATACGAAGAGATAAAAAACAGTATATTCTATTTACCGGCTCTATGGCTGCAAATTATTTTTAAGCCAGTTTTTTTCCAGTTTATTTCGTTTTCTTTAGAAGATAAGATGAAGATAAAAAGCATACATATATTTTTTTTATTTTCTAATGTCTTCAACTATTGGGTACTAATAGAATGATATGTGCCCTAGTCTGGCTGTAGTGAGACCAGCTTCGCATGTCAAGCTTAAAAGAATTCGATTCCTCGATAGCAATTGTCAATTTTTTTATGGATTTTGCTTAATATAATTGCTTAACCTTTTATATTCCTTAAGGCCCCATTTGCTTTATAAACGCCGAAAATAAAGCAAAAATATCCAATGAACTCACTTGAAATTCTCCGCCCCATTAATTCCAAGTTCATGCATTGTCTTCGAACAGTTACTGTTTTTCATCCATTAGTCGTGCTATGTTAGGCGAAGAGAGCATGACTCGAAAGTTTATGGAATCGGGCGAGATTTGTAATCTGTTAATCGGTAAACTGAAAATGGCAAGTTAAAGTCTCGTATATCTATCTGGCTGATATCAGTAAAGCAATATTATAATAGCATTTTCTAAGGCACTAGAAAAAGTTTTGGTGGTTTGAAAATGTGTGAAAAATGAAAAAAGAAGAAAGGAATTCGGACTAAAATAATAGCAGCGAAAACCATCGAAAACGGTGAGAAAAAGCCTATGACAAAAATATATTTTGTCGTTCTTATCATTCAGTTCTGACCCCTGAATCTCCCTCGGTTTACTACAGATATTTATTCTCTGCCTTTGCGTTATATTATTCTGAGCAAATTTGACTTAAATGCCAGGATAATAACGGAAAAGAGGGCATGTTTTCTTGAGATACAACTGACGCAACGCTATCTGAAACTAAACTGATCCCAAGTTACTTTCACGCGCTATTTGAAGATAGATTTATGTCAACATCTTAAAATCGCATGGATTTTTCTAAATCGTATGTTTGCCTTGAGTTTTGTAGTTTTATAGCGGGGGAAAACACAAATATTGCGGTTCATTTTCACCACAAAAACGCACGCTCTCGCTGACAAGCTCATAGACGAGCAGGATGAGGAAAAATCAGAGCTGTAGTCGACAAGAAATACATTTGATCAGGAATATCTTGATTATCATGTTATGGTTAGCGCTGAAAAGTGTTGAAATCTAATCCTGTCAGAATGAGATCAATAGCTCGAATCTCAGTGCAGATAATGTGCAATTGAAGTCTTGGACAAAAAGGGATAAGTCTGTACTTCTGCTATGCTGGGTTTGAGCACAAGAAACCAAAGAATCGTGCAAGACATCTAACGAATCGACAGTGTCACTTTTTAGCATACACTTCAACGATTTCGCAAAAACGAGTCCTGAATCAAAGTTGCCCACGTTGAAATATTTACGTTTTTGTGAAAGGAATCATGATAATTAATTTCTAATGATCTAGGATGAAGTCATTTTAGGACCGTTTGTATTCGACACAATTCGACGAATAAAACAAATCCCAATCCAGCCATTTTAGGGAAATTTTTTCGCCTTTGAAAAATATCAAATGAGCAAAAAACATCTGTCTTAGTTTAAAACATGATCATAAAACAGATTCAATTTTTTGGTTAAAATACAAAAAAATCAAAATCAAATCAGCATCGCACAATGAAATTAGGCTGATAAAGTGTACCGAGCTGGATGAATTCGTTTTTGACCAGCTTTCCCCCATCGAAAAAGAACGAAATCTAATTAGTTCATTTTCTTCTAATTATTTCGTTAAAGTTGTTATAAATGGGATTGTCGGGGTTATTACCTTGTTTTATTCTAGTAGACTTGGTTTGGTTGCGATAGCTGTTGGTATCAGTGGCGTATAGTAGTACGAGTACTTATTTTAGCTCACCGCACTCTCTTTAAACTTCACTTCACTTCAACTCTTGGTTGATCTCAATAACTCGACACCGCTTTATTTAAGGCCTATGACACCATAGTGATTCTGATTTGTTTATTGTAACAGGGTGCGGTTGTATTATACAATATTATTATTATTATCTTTGTACTCTTGTACTCATCTCAACATCTCCTATCATCAAGATTTTTGGAAGCAGAAAGAAAGAATATAAATGGAAATATTTCCCATATAGTTTTTTGTTTTCAGGGGTTTTTTTTCGCTTTTAGTGTGCCGGAGATATTAATTGAACCTTGTCCCAGCCGAAATGGACACTCATTTTCTTCCCACGAAATTGAAAGATAAGATCAAACTTGCATTAATTTTGATGAAGGAAACGTATTTCCAATACACTGCCGATGTGCCACAGATTCTACGCTAGATACGAGGTCTGTTGTGACGGTTTGGAAAAGGGTTTTCGTAAACAATTCAGCAAGCAAACTTGACTTCCGGAAAGAAGTCCCGTATTGAAGTTTTGAAGCGCCTTCAACTGTAGCTTGGATGCTCTTTGCGCTATCACTTCATCTCTGCTATCTCTTATCTCTGTGGGAGATGGAGTTCAACTTGAAAAAATTGAAGGTTTGAAGAAAGTAATATCTCAAATTTCCTGTATTTATTTTGCTTTTCCGCGCTTTTAGAGCTAAAAACTGCAGTATTGAACAATGGCATTGCCTTGACCTAAACGGAGTCGAAGAGAGAACGCGGTGGTTTCTTCAGTTCATTCTGCCCTCTTCTTTCCTCTTCCTTCAACAAAAACTAACTTTACCCAAGATAAACATGGAGAATTCCCATAACACGAAAACCAATAATAAAACATTGATGAATGGAGATTTTTTTGGTCTTGATTTGTTTAGCTAAAACAACGAGAATCGACGAAAATCTCCCAGACAATTTAGAAAAACAGTTATCGAGTTTAGTGATGTTTTTTGATGGTTAGAAAGACAGCTGAAGTTGATAGTAGTTCTATCATGGTTCTGCCAGCAGAGCAGCGTCTCGGCACATCAATATTCACACCTCAGGGATCAAAGATCTTTTCTGATATGATGTGTAATGCTTTTCAAGAAGAGTTCTTCTCATTCGTAAATATTTCATAAATGCACACCTAGGTACGACATCTTGTTAACATCTTGAACCAGTTTCCAAGGTTTCATTTGACCGCTATATTCAATACAACTTCGGCAGACATTTACTAACTCCAAAACTTGAAAAGACGAGTTGAATTTTAATCATTTGTTCTTCTTTTCTCTCGCTTTTTTTTTCTGAAAGTGAATAAGAATATTGTACTCATCAATCTTGATAAGTTTGTTAGAAAATATTGCCAATATTGTGAATCAAACACGAACAACTTTTCATCAGGCTCAGATCGAACGATAAGAGATAAAACATCATTTGGTTTTTTCCCTATAGCTAGTTTTTCTTCCTTTAGTATTACCACTTTGATTGACATTAACCTTACTTTAACGTCGAGATAAGGCGATTGCTCTTCGAGATTGAGAGTCCCCATGCATTTAGAAACTGAATCCCTTTTACGTTGGAGTATTTTGGGAACAAAATAATTGAATTATGCAAAACTGTCTTGATTTGTCCCTCCATTTTTCCGCTGTTCCAGAAAGAAAACAAAAGTTGCCAGAAATTGGCACCAAAGCTGTGTTCCTCCTGTTCCTTTATCTTAATCACTTTTTGAGGCTTCGTGTCTTTGATTATAAACTAAGATCATGCGAAGAATAACGGGGAAATTGTCAGTCCTGGTCAGAACAGCGCGTAGTGATTCGATATCTGTGATTAGTGGCGATTTCATTGTCGTTATTTTAAAGAGCAAAGTCGATCAGCCTAATGGTTCTACGCATTAGTGACAAATCAAGTATGCGCATAGATCATCGAAACACACCGGATCCAACTATAAACATTGAAAAATCAACTCCATAAATCACACTACATTCTAAGATGGTGTCGGTGGGCCAGAAGTCAGGAAAAAATAGCCGAATCCATTTTGTAGCCAAAACAATGACGAAATATGTCTCTTTGATTCCTCCCACGCCAGTCAGTCTTTGTTTCCAAAGAGAAACGTTCAAGCTCCCCACAATAAAAAAATTTCACAAATGCGAAGATCAAGGGGCCAGAGTTCATTTTTAGCTTCATTGTTATATAAAAAGAGTGTTTCTTAAAAACAATAGCGTTTCCTCTGGAGTTTAACCTGTGTCAGTCAAACATCAAAATCCAACTGACCTGGCACCAATGCTGGTAGTATTTGATTTCCAATTTCTGCTGCATGCTTTTGCACGTAGCTCTTCAATAAACATTCCCCCAATGCTTACCCTATTTGTATTTAATATTCATTTAAGGGACCAACACGGTCAAGAGCATTGTAAATAGAAACATGTTTTGTTATCGGGATACAGACTGCGACTTAAAGTATTTTCTCTAGTAGAGGTCATTCGTGGGACTAAATCAAAAGTGGTCTAGATCTTCTTCCAAACACTGACACTGTTGTTGTTATTAATTACTTGAGCTATTTCTTTCCCTAAAGAGGTGCATTTCACTAACCCAACGACCTTTTAGTGCAATATTTGCTTTTCGTCTAGTTTGGATTTGGTCGATCATCTTGTTTGATAGTTGACACACACTTTGTGTTTGATCACGCTTAAACCGACCTTAAAAATAAAACTGTTACAAAAAGATTATTTTGATGGAGGCTTGCTTTGTTATCGACTGTTTAAACGTGTTTTTAAAGGGTTCTGGCTATCAGATAGGATCTTTTTTGTCGAAAATAAAATATATCTCTCTTTCATAATCATACGTATTGCAGTGAGGGCTGATCAAGAAGGGGGCCATCTACACAACACGGCTCTGTTATCACTGACTTGCACAGATTGGAGATGCAACAATTCAACGTATCGCTAATGCTCTGGAAAGATAACTGGAACAGCGTGTGAAGTAATAGTGAAAGAAAGTTCTTCGGTATATTGAGAAGCTTTCGCTACTAAATCCTGTTTATTTTCATTATGTTTTCATGTACAAACGAGAAGGTCATTGGCCATTATTCTTTAAGTCAACAAGAAACAAACTTCTACTTCGACTAGCTATCTTCGCATCTCACTGATTGATTCTATAGTAGAAATATCAGCCTAACCTTTACATTGACGTTATCAAGCCAATGATTTCTTTTTCTTCTATTTTTGATATGATTGCCCCGTGAGAACTATTTCTTCTGCCTCCAAGATTGAGTCACAAGAGTAGCTAACTGCGCAACTATGGAATTGCGAAGGTTCAACCAACGGGTTGCACCGAATCAAAACATTTGTTTTACCAAGTTAAAATTCACCCACTAAAAACTTTTTTCTTTCTGTGAAGCTTGTGCTTAGTGTTGTTTAACGCGAGTCATATTAAGTTGGCTTAAAGTTGATAAGGTGTCATTCCAAAACAAACACTGAGTCAGGCCCGTCGACTCGTTCGGCAACGATTCATCAATACATGATGGTCGATATGAATCGAGTTCATGCACAAGGCAAAGCTATCTTCATTGTTTACAACCACTGATCTGAGCTGATAATCGGACTCCAAATATATTGCTAAGCGTATCTTAATTGAATGGTGAAAAAAATGGCTAGGGGAAAATTAAAACCTAGAAAATCTAGTTCCAAAATTTCTTTCAATTTTTGGAATAAAAGTAAATATATTTTCAGTGTCTCCTGTTTCCAAAGGGAATAGCCTTCTCAGAACTGGAAAAAAGGGGATGATACAAGGTGTGGTTCGATAAAATATATATATGATTTAACTTCCAAAGCATGCAGAACCTATGAGAAATCAATTAAGAATATTCCAGTTTGGGACAGGTCTGCGATAATTCCAAACGTTCAAGATGCTTCACATTCCGACATATTGGATAAAAGAGAGGGAATTTGGTCGAAAAAGGTGTTGATTACCCATTTGTTATATGAAGTTTTGATCTACAGATATGAAAAACCACCACAGCTGGGAGGGCCAAGGAAAACAAGCGAAGTTCTGATATAGAGACTCATTGAGGTTATCCTCAACACAAGAGCCGGGATGAAATTCTTACGTCGGTGTCCTTCGACAGGTTTCGGTGACCATCGAGGACCCTTTAAAGTATTTTACTTCATGGCTTTTATTTGGTACTTGGGATGAAGTTAACCACTGTTATACACGATACAGCTCTAGACCCCAATATTGATCCGCTATTACGATCCATTTTATTAAGCAGAGCGCAATCTTTCAACTTAATATAAATGTTTCAAAACCTCATTTCTGTAATCAGATCGTGAGTGGTCCGTCAATGAAAATGCGCATGAAGAGGCATGTCATAATGCATGAAAGGAATGTGTCCACAAGCAAACTCTTGGGATTCTCCGCATCTTTCAGCATCACTATTCTTTTATTACATTGTTAAATGATTGGCCTTCTATTTTTTCAAATAACAAAGTTTTTGCAATTAAGCTGGTTGAAGCGAGTCCTTATCAGCTCATTTGGATCAAGTCAGAGTAGTTGTACGTCTGATGGTCTGATGTAGGGTCATTCATATCTGCGTAGAGTTTTAGCCGCCGACTACACGGAGTCAGTTGTTTCTAGATCGAAGTGCAGTTAAGAGATTCATCTTCATGGATTATCTTAGAGTTTAATAGCTAGAACATTAGTTGATATGATATATGATAATCTTACGATTTCCTTGAAAACACGGATGACCAACGCTCTTTACGTCTGTGATTTCCAAAACACTTTGGAGCCTAAAATCAATTGTTCTTTTTTTCTTTATTTATGTTTTACTATATGATATAATAATAATTAGGTTTTTGCCTATTAGCGATAAAGACATCCAAAATTTGGCTATCATTAAAGTGGCGAAAAATTCCGGAAAAGGCACTTAGAAAAAGAAGCCGTTTTTAGGAAATTTAGTCAAAGACAAAAAAACCAGGAATTTCTATTTTAATTTTTCAAAGAATTCCACTTTTCATCCAACGTTTTCGTTTATTCATTATTGTTTTCATCTTCCTTCATTTTCATTTTTTGCCTTCCTTTCTTTCATTATAACAGAATTTCTTATATTCAAGTTCGTATTTGTGGGTTAAGTTCAATTTTTCTTGAATCCAGACGACTTTGCCAGTGTATCGTAATTTTTCCTTAAAAAATTCAATGAAACGAAAACGATAACCGTTTTTATTCCTTTTTTATCTAAATTCCTCAACGTACTGATTGTAACTCTGTCGAATAAACCCATGGATACATGCATGAGTTAGAGATCAAAAACAACTTTCAAAATAACCAAGTTTGATAACCAGCGCACATTTTAGTTAAAAAAAAAACCACTTTGAAAATAGCATGATTTCTTGAATATTCGTGCCGAAAAAACACTAAAATATCTCCAGGTTACTTAAGCTGAATTAGATGGAGCTAGTTCCATTGTTCTTCTTGTTCTTAAAAGAAAGTGAGTCCCAAGATAAGTGAAAGGGAGGCAATATTTCTAGTTGTAATCAAAAATGAACTGCAGCATAATCAGTCATTTATCGCTGGTAAAAGAGATACAATGTTACCGCGAGTTTTAGGACGGATATTGTCAGTGGCCTGCAGTTTTATGCTAAAACAACCGTGCTGTTGTTATTCTGATTGAATTTCGAGGCTGTTGCTGTGATATTGGGAAGATTGGAACCTGACTTGAAATCCAACACGTGTGGTTTAACATTAGAATAGATGAGAAGAAAAGACCACTGACTTGAGCAAAATGCATGAAAGCCCAGCAGAACTGAATCAAATAGAAGGAATTATGAGTTTTATTTCTTTGAATCGCAAGAGCCTGATCACTGCGCGGGTATGAAGGCACGAATATCAAATCACGCCCATGTTTCTCCTGTTCCTTAGTCACGAATACCAAGAAATAATCACTTTTCTGATGGCATTCTTTATCGTGATCGATATTAGGTGACATTTTTTTCAAGATTTGATGAAGAGAAGGTGTGTTTGATGTAGGTAAACCAAGTCCATATCTAAGGCTTCAGGGAGAGGAGAACAGAATTACGACTGAACTAGGCAGGGCATTGTCTAAAAATTACTCCTCATTAGTAATACTTGTGAATTTTGATTTGCTTTTTCAAGATAAGTTTGAATGATCAAAATATATTGATTTCAACACATCATTTTTAGTTTAGCGGGAAAAAATATATGAAAATGAAAAATGTTCAATTTACGGAAGATTTCGTCGATCCAAGAGCTCGAATTTCGTTAAATTGAAGTTAAAAAAAATAAAATAAAATCCGTATATTAATAGTTCCTTGAAGACTGCTTTTTTTTTCTATGTCAGGCACCTTTTACCTTCTTTTGTTAAGACATATTTGCATTAGTAAGACATAAAAAGTTGTTCTGCCTTATCGAACGTGCTGTCTTGAGATGTGCTATGATAGAGATAGTCTGGTATTTCCTCGAAATTTCGTTACACTTTCTATTTTCGTACAGAGCTTTCAAAGACAGAAGAAACGAGAAAATAATACTTCAGCTATTACATTCTTATATATACTATAATCTTTGGATAAGGAAAAAAAGGGAAAAATACTAGAAAAAAGACTAAAAGAAAGAAAGAAAAGAAAAGCAACGCAAAGAAAAATAGAGGGAAAAAAATTTATAGTGAATTAAATTGAAAAAAAACGGTAAAAACATAAAACACAGTTTTTCAAACGAGTTCCAAACGCAACTTGAGAAAAAAAGTGAATTTACTGAATATTTTAAAAATTTGATTATTTTAGCATCATAATTAATTAAAACCTTTAAAAGGAATTAATAAAATGAGTAAATATTCAATTCTTTAATTAATCAAGTTCCCAAACTATTTTGCTTTTCAACACCGAAGAGCGATTCTTTGAATTTTTATGATTCGATTATTCGAGCTGCTTTAGTACGGCAATTTTGAAACCTTTCTTAATTGGGAACCCTATGGCGGTGGAACGTGGTTAGTCCGGCACACCTCCACGAAGTCTTTGTAATAGGGAGACAAGCCCTCAGGCTCATTTCAAAACGTTATCTTTTCTCTAAACTAAATTTATAGGAATTAGATTGAACTTTTCTTTTCGTTAATGGAGTTTCGAGTTGTTGATGTTAATTAAATGAAGAATAAAGTGTTAGAAAATAGGAGAAAAAAAATGAAAAAATAATTGTAAAAGTTGTATTTTGTGGGATAAAGATTTTGTTCATTTGTCGTGATTCTGAAAAGAAGTGGAGTTGTTTTGAGGAGGCAGAATAAGAAACATTGAATGATTTCAAAACTAACATCTGCACTTTGAAAAACAAGAACACTAATCATGAACGTGTAAATGGTATTTTCGAACGATTATTATTCCTTTTTATGTCCAATTGTCAGGTCTGCCTCTCTTCATAACATCATCCGTCCCATTACCAATCTCCCTTGGACTTTTTAAGTTCATGTGTAGAAAAGTATGTATTGGATTTTGGATTTTTAATTTACTCTTCCAGCTTGTAAACAACGCTTTCAATTCGTACAAAACGCCAAAGGCTGTAGGAGAAAGAAATGGCAAAAAGAGGGGTATTTTGTGAGATAAGATTATGCTGGACCTAGGAAATCTCTGGACGGAAGCGCCCAAGCAAGATATGCGAGATAAAAGCTTGGAAGGCAGAGGGCACGATTATGGCCCTGATAGCTTAATGTTCTTTTGGAGGTTAATGTGCAAGCTTTGTTCATGCTCACTGATCTTTTGTTGGATTTTTCTTTAGTAAGCAGCTGGATTATTTTGACAGTACACTGACTAAATCAACTTTGAAAGGCAATTGGCAGAAGCTAACATCAACAAAACAAAGGATAAAGTAATGAAGATTAGGAATTAATCTACAGCAAATAACACAATCTCCTTACGTGTCGTTCTGATCTGTTCGAGGCTTAGGTTTTTATTTAAGCGCTGCAGCTTATTTGATTAACGTTTTTTCAATCGTCTCTCTGGACGACGTTCGTAGTAAGGCACAGAACAAACTCTTGGGAAAACGAAAAAAAGGGGATCGCCTTAATTTTTTAAAGCAAAACATGTAATTTTTTGGTGCTTCTTTTTTCGCCATTTTTACTACTTTTCCTGATCGGATCTCAATAAAAAGGGTTTAATTGATTATCAGAGAATAGTTTTTGACACATCAAATTTGAGGGCACTAAACACTAACGTCCTCTTACTCTGCATTACTCGAACAAAGACCGTTAAGTCACAACTTTCAAACTTCAAACTTCAACCTTCTTCGAGGTACTAGCTCAAATTACCCCGACTTCTTCAGTGCACTTCTTCGTCTCTTTAACACATCCAAACGCGAGCTCCCAAGGCAGATGCCAAGTTTTATTGTCGAAAAAGCTAATTTATCAGTCACACTCAATTTCTCTTTTTGAACAGAAAATTCAACCGAGTCAATATTTGTTCAATAAATTTGAACCTGTTTGGGCCTTGAGCAAAGAACCATGCACACGAACCAATAATTCATAACGAGCAGCTCACAAATTGGCGCAAGGAAATAAGTATACAATTAGAAAAGGCTAACAAAATTCATTGAGCGGGCGTTTTAATGTTGGGGCATTTTAATTTTTTTTTCTTTTCAATGAATGTCTGTTCCTTTGTTGTTTTAAGTAGTTGGAGTTTTTGTCTTAAAGTCGCCTTTCTTTTAAACACCTTTGCCTGCCTTTCGATTTAATGCATTTGGATTTTAGGTGAGATGAATTTAAGCAAGAAAACTTCGCTTTTCGATAGATACTTGTCGAGCTTATTCCAAACAAAACCTACAATTTCCTATGAACTTCCCTGTTCACTAATGTAGAAAAAAGAACTACACTTTCTTTCAAGAATATAAAACAACTCACTGCAAATGAACAAAAATTTACAAATTATCGTTTGACTTAAAACTTTTTAAAAAAAAAAATTTCAACTAACGTTACTATTCATCAAGGTAGAAAAAAACATTTTGAAAAAAAAAAATATGGAAATATCTTTTTAATGAAGAAAAAAAAACCGTATTATGATCTACAAATAATCACAAATTTATAAATGATCCTCTAACTTAAATCTGACTTAACTTAGTTTGATTTCCATTATTTTTGGTGAAAAAAGGTTCTTCAAATACTACTTTATTTTTTGTATATGTTCAGTAAGACACTCTAAAAGCCAGGGACAGTCTTTAGAAGCTGTTAATTAAAGAGAACATCGCATCTATTTAAAAAGGCTTTTACATCCCCCAGAATAACTTTTCGTAATTGTTCCAGCACTCAAGTAACATAACGAACGAGTCAAAAACAATTAACAATGCTTAGGAGAAAAAAAATCGACTACTGAACAAGTTTTTCTAAAGGAGTTAACACAGAACAGCCAATCAAAGTTTTGGCAGTGGGAGCTCATTTGTTATTTCTCGTAGTTTTAGTCCTGGGAGTGAGTGTCAGTGTGGGAAAATCTAGGAGAGAGGTAGAAGGATATTTGATGTCCCCATTGCCGTCTTGGGTTGTCATTGTATCCAGGGTACTAATCCTTTAAGTGCGTGCATTAAGGGGTTTCTGATTTCTCTACAAGTAAAACATGTAGACTACTGCGCTGAACAAAGTAGTTCCACTTTCTTTGTGCTCGACTGGTATTTTTGATATTCAAATTTATTTACCAGTATATCTGTGTTGAATCAAATCATTTTTGTTCAACCTGGTCTTTTTTCCTCGCTCCGGTAGACGTCCGTGGTTCCCCGCAGTGATTAATTGTTAATCAGGAAAATCCAATTAAAAACTGCAGTTTAGGAAACATTTAAACACTTAATTCTTGCCTCTAGGGGTTGAAGTGCATGCTTCTTAGAAAAAAACTACTAACTCGTTCTTTTCCTTACATCTATACACAATTATCTCGTTTTGGAGTAGAAATTTTTAGCAGGAAGGTCAACTATAAGAACCCCAAAAAAACTTTTAATATACACAAGTCAACTTCATTCTTTTTCCGGCCACAACATTATTATATTCCAATTTGATAGCAATTTAACAAATGCCGTGTTTTATTAAAATATATTAAAAACTTGAAATATATATCGTATATCATGCTTAATTAATTCACTTTTGTTAAGAGTCTTGTAGCTTGGATATTTTCATCTTATTTACGGCTTAGAGAAGTGTGTAAACAAACAATCAAAATGCAAGTAAACAAGTTACAAGTACTGATACTACCCGAAGCCATATAGTTGTTTATACATCGCGAACGCGTTTTATATATACTAAAAATTATACATTGGTAAATCATTATTTCCAGGGGAAATTACCCTAGTGATTCGAACCTATTGTATTCGTAAAGTACGCGGGACTGTAACTTTATATTTGATTGAGAAAAAATGCGTATTTTTGACATGAAAAGAGCAATCAAATAGATCATAGAAAATACGGGTACCAACGAGGACGAATATTAGAAGATCATGTTGTTTTATGGGATTTTATGTTATCAATTTGGGGTAAATCTCTTGGATACAACTCAGCTAGAAACAAGTTTGATTATCGTGGGAAATGACTTGATTAACAAAACTAATCGTGCGCAAACTCAGACCGATATATTTTCTCGGATAACGTAATGATGTCTTACGTGAAAAAGCAACCTACTGTCCCGATTGGCCTTATAAAGATGATAGAGTCCAAACTTTCTACATAAAACAATATGATACAAAATGCGAGAAGTAAAATCATGGAACATGACTGAATTTGCACCAAAACATGGAAGGAATTATGATTACACGAAGTGAGATCGAACAGATTTATATCAAACTGCACTGATTAGTGTGATAATTTGAAAAAGAAACTTGAAAGATTTGTTGGTGAGAAGCAATCTTATTATCATCTTCTGGATCCGGGCGAAATGCAGCGGGAGTAATATAATCATTCAATCTTTCGTTTTTTAATGTTTTTTCTTTTTTTTGTGTGGTGCTGTTTCCGCATCCTACCAAGGCAATTTAATTTTCGATTTGGGAGAAATCAGTGTGTGACAGAGGTACTGAGATTACATCGGGTATCTAAAACGACTCAAGAAACAGACACTCTGACGTTTCGAAAAAATCTTATCTCTGGACCTCACACATACTGAAGAAAATTAAAAACGATAGATTTGGGCTATGGTTTCAAAAGGGTGTTGAACCGAAAACATAGACGTTATAGGTGGAATTGAGAATCTCTCATACTGGGAAAATAGATGAAAAAATAAGGGGGAAGTGCTAGAAAGAGATAGACATACAAAGCGCAAGATATCCACAGATACAGCCGATTTCTATCCATAGCTTTTACAATTAAAGCGATTAACTAAGAATCTTTGTAACCGATGCGGTAAGATTAACTACAGCCTCTATAATGATATAAACGGTTTCTATCGTTCCTATCAAACGTTTTAGACTAAAATCCATTTTTATTCTCAAAAATGTTGGCCAAAGATGATCAATTAATAATCTCGCTTCCGAAAACTTGTTTTCGCCAATAAAACTGCTTTTCCTCGTTGGAAAAACCCGCAAAGTAGATAACGGGTGTATCAACAGACTTTGCGATTCCTAGGTTAGAGTTTATCTATTCAAACTTTAAAGAAATGGTTCAAGGCTATGATGTGACGAATGGCGGCCTGATGGTCACTGGTGGCCGCCTCTGGCGTTGCTGCAATTACTTTGCGCGTCAAGCAATCACTTTGTTCGCTGGACGATAGGGATCATACAATCAGGAATAGAGGATCCTAACTTAGGCGTCATCGATCTGAGGATCGTGACCGATAGCAATGCAATGTGTTCAACGTAGATAAGACTTTGCTTATTGGAATCGTCATGTTCGATGAGCTGGTTGCAGTATCAGGCACGCGCGCTCACAATACCCAGACCCTACAAATACTACAACACAGAGCGCACTGTGTGGAAAACACAAGTCTTATATACTCACATAAAGGCATCCTTTCTCATGGCAACCACTCCTAATACCTAGAATTGTCTATGAATGGAGAAAATTGAGTAGTGACAGTGGTCTGTTCTGAGAGAGATTAGGAAAAGATGGGCTTTTCTGCTTGAGACAAGCTGAGCGATCACGCAAAGAGGATGCGACGAGCATTAAAAAGGCTTAATCATGCGCTAGTGTAGTGCGTATGACTTATGCACTTTGCGCTTATCAGATTGTGTGAGAGAGCCTTATGATAAGACTTGCATATAGAGATCGATGTTCTACTCTTTCTATTTATAATTCCCTATGATCGAAAGACTGATCGTTTTGGGATGCGACAACGATGAGAGTGTTCGACAATAATCTTGACAGAGATGTCCAAGGCAAAACCAGATTGATCAGTCTGGCTGTGATAAACCTTGTTGGACTTGCTCTCTCAACGATGAATCTGAAGTGTTGTGAAACTGAAACGCTATCGTTACGAGAAACAAAGATATTTCAATTGTCCATAATACAGAATAAAGTAAGTCAAAGTTAGACGAAGAGAGAAAAGGAGGAGTAAACTACTGAATTGAAAGAGAAGAAAATATAAAACGAGAGAAGAAAAAGAGAAAAGAAAACAATAAAAAATGTGAGATGCAACTGGAAGATTCAATGATCAATAATGGAAATAAAGAAATAAAGGTTAAGGAATGAATGATGGAAGAAAGGAAGAAAGAAAGAAAGAATAGGAATTGAAAGAAGGAATGGAAGGCCATCATAATCCAGTTTCCTATATGCCAACGGCTTGCTTTTCAACAGCAAGTTTCGAGTGTTTCACGCCCAACCAATATATATACAGAAATCGTCGTACGCAGAAAAAAATATAAAGAGACAGTCCATTTTAAAAGGTGCACACCAAACCTATGGCACATAAAATAGAACCACCACAGACAAATGCAATCCTTTGCCGTCCCTAACATGATTAGATGATGAACTTTGCTAATACCTAGAACTACGATAGCACAAGGAACACGCCAAGATACCATCAATAACAAAAACCCGATTTCTGCTACTAGATCCCTTGATGGCAGCAAAGGGTGGGGTCACTCACTTCACGTTCAAGTTATCAAGTGTTACTCAAGTTTAGTACATTATGAAAAAATTAATTGAACAAATATGCGAAGCATCAAAAACAACATTTTATTACGAAAACTGGGTTAATTTGATGGAGACTAGACTTTGAAATGTAAAGCATTGTGTGTGTTGACTGGACGAAAAACAGATGACAAGCGCGCCTTGGAATTCGCGCCCTTTTTCTGTCAAGCGGAGTTAACATTAACAAAAATCCCTCACTTTTTCTCTCTTAATTCAAGAGCATAACAGGAAAATGCAGCGAATGGTCTTCACTTTGAACTCAAAGAAACCTGGTTTGCAAATTCGCCATAGTTTTCTACGGGTATTTAACGTTATCTCTTAACTTAAGATTTATGCCGTTGTTTCTCAACCTGGCTCACATATGATTAATTCTAAAAGGAACACAAAAACCCCTTGATCGATGAAGAATTTCTTTGTCATTGAATATCACTTACAAGAACTTAATTCCGTCCAACTTTAATAATGCTGATAAGAACTCATTTATATTCTTTTAAACGAGAAAGAAAAATTCCAAAATCTCTGTAAACTATTTGGAAACTTTGGTATCTGATAAGAGCCAATAGGGTGGGAGTTTTTACTGGCTAGAAGAATGTCGTATCTGGTTAGGATTAAGTACTGATTGGGAGTTCATTTTACTAACTGATCAGTAAAATATCATAAACTATGCTTAACGAACTGATAAGCAAGCGAGTAGACGGGTGAAATTCTTGTTTTATATCCAACTTTTAGCTTAACGGAAACCCTTAACAATCTATGGTGTGTAATCCGTCCATTTATCAGTGATATTTGAGGGTGCTGAGTCAATGATGTTTTCAATGACCGTCTCTTGTAATTTCGAAGGCTTAAACGGCAAGGACTACAGTTTCAGTCCAATTAGGCCGATGGAACTTAAACAAGTCGGAGTAACACAGGGTGAAAATTGCGAAGTTATTCCAGGACTGACCGTGGGAAAGTGCGAGATTTTGACCGTACAATTTTAATGATCGCTTTGGGGCACACAAATGCAAACTAACCGCCAACAGAACACCCCTGAAGGGTTTTAGCTAAGATGAAGCATGTTTTCCTGCCTCAGATATGACGCGTTGAGACGAGATACAAACGAGCAATATCGTGACGTAGAAGATAATATTGACTTGTAGTAATCTTACAAGTGTTTTGTATTATGTGCGTACACACAGGTGTCTAGCAATCTCGGTCCTAATACTGAGATAGTACAAAGAGACTAGACGACACCACAACCAGACAAGATGTTGTCCATCCCAATCAGCCAATTCCTCTGATGTTGGTGCACTCCTCGGAAATGACTGAATACTCTTGATTGTAAGGATCAGTACTGACATGGACCTCAATACAAGGGTTTGGCCGTCGCCAAGTTTATGCCCAAACATCCAGATACAATAGGTGTGACAAGGAAACAGTTGTCCACCCTTTTGGGGGGAAAAACATCTGGAGCCGGGCTTTTTTTCCTGTTAAAGACGCCAAAGGGTGCTGAAATGTCTGCTAAAGAAACTACCTTGTTTTCTTAACAAAGATTTATTTTTAGCTTCGTGCATATGAAATCCCACAGGCAGTTATGTGGTAAAGAACCGCGGCTGCGATCGCGGCCAAAGATCCCTTGACCACCAAAGAACAGTGACACTGATACGTGGTGGTATTTTTAGAAACCGAGCTTTTTATTTAAAAATGCAACAAGAAGTCAGAATAGAGGTCAGTGACATTGCTGATATGACGATTCTTTGGCTGGACTGATAACTGAACAACGAGGAAATTAGAAGGAGATGAAAAGAGAGGTACTTGATGAAGGGTAAAGGTGATGTCCGGTAAGAACAACAACAGAAACAACATTTGGGCCTTCGGCTGAAATCGTGCAATGAATAAAATTACAAGCAAATAAAATCATTAAAATGCCTGCAGAGCTAAAAAAATAATAAAAAAATCTCATGCTTTCTTAGCGCGGCCTGACACGATTAGGTTAGAGTTCCACAAGGATAAGTGCTATATCATCATGAGCGGCAAGTTGATGGAGTGACCTATGCTTGATGCAAATAAGGATCTTTGTTAAGATTCAAATTCAATATATTTTATCAAGTAGGTTTTATTCGATGTGATTATTATCTTATCGCATCTGGGCAAATCTGTTTGTTTTTACTGCTAAGCAATGAAAACCAAGTGTTTGCACAAACGCTTGGAAAAACAATCGGTGGTTGTTGGAAAATTGCTCTGTTCTACATATGTGAATGTCATTTTGGGATTTCTGGAGCGACGCCTCTTCAGCAGCAGGCGATGCTACTTGGAATACCTGCATGGTTCATTCAGTGTTAGCGAGGCAATTAATTTTGAAGCTGAAGCAATTCAGCTGCGACTGATAACGGAGAATTTATTAATCGAGATAAATCAAGAGATGCCGATAATCACAATCAAGTCAAGCTATTCTTGATCTTTCCTTTGCAACATGACTTGCATTCTGGAACAAATTCTGTTTTCTGGCAAACAAGACTTGTTTATTAGCTCTACGGATTTCCTCTAGGATTCTGGATTGGTTTCCCAGATTTTTTGCATGTTTTACGCATGTTTTTCTCGTTCTCATGGCTGTCATAAACAGCTTATCCACGAGACACGGAGACGGCAGTACACATGGTTGACATTCCTATAGTACTTGCAACGGAACACGACCCTCGGGCTTAGTCAAGTTAATACCGATCTAAAACGCCCTCTCAGTCCTTTAGGCTCCTCGGAACATTTTGAACGTCTCAAGTCAACACATTAACAGCATATCATCGATGACAATAACATCAGTGGGTGTTTGAAGGTCATTATCATGATTTGAGGCTAACCGAGGGCGTATGCTGGTCTGCCAAAAGGGATGACGTTAACATGGTACATTCCAAGCCGGGCACGTTTCGCGCCAATGTGTTCCTTGACCTATTACAAGAAAAGCCAGGGGCTACGACAATCTGGCTCTCTTCCATCGAGTCGTTTATCTTTAACAAACAATTTCGGTGATTAAAGCTATACGAAAAGGAATTAAGTCTCTTGGAAAATGATTAGAGAGAAGAGTGCTAGGAAATGGCCTGTCTTTGAGTAGTATTTATTCCTAATGGACTTGAATTACCCGCGCTTTTTTCAAGACTTTTAGGACTCAACCTAGTGCAATCATGTTTAGTCACTTCTTCAGAATCTATAACAAGATACTATAATGATTAAACTTGATATACATCTTATTTTCTCGCCCTACTTCGAACATCTTACGGGGATGTACTGGGTATCGCCTAGCAACTTACCCTCTACGAGCCGAAGTGCAACTAAGAAGACCTTTTATTTCTACGTGCCTATTCCTATACCTACAGTTAATCTAATTCAGTGCTTCCATTTCCGGGTTGGCTCTAAAATCCTGTCAACAGCAAGGCAGGCAAGCATACAAATGTTCCTGAACATCCAGAAAAATTAAAGAATATGATAACGATTTGGGGAATTTTTTTTGGAAGCGTTTCAAGTCGTGGATTATTTCTTGAGTGCGTTAAGTGGCATGTGTCACTAAAACCGAAGAGTTAAAGACAGGTCAAGCATGATCCATTGAGAATTTAAACTGTCGTTTCCGTGAGTTGAAGGATAATGACACACGGAAAATGAACCCCGCCGCGCGGAGGTATCGAGAGAGGTTAGGCGTGAGTTCGCGAAGTGGAGTCCAGAGCTCGAAACGATGATTCTGAAGAGGATGGAAGCAGGGTGACTATTGGCGATTGAATAGAATAAATCAAAATGATGAATGAATGGAAGAGAAAAAATGAAAAGAAAAAAGACAAAAAAGAAGCGAAGAAGAAAACGAAGAAAGCAAGGAAGCACGCACGCACGCATGCACGCTCGTAAGCTAGCAAAGTGCAAACGCGCAAGCAAGAAGCAAGGAAGAGGGATGAAAACAAGCCGGATGGGAGGAAGTATACATAGATGATGGATGCCGGGATAGAAGATCAACTAACCAATACAATGAAAATATGGCATACCACAAACTCTAAATGGAGTAATGATAAACTAAGAGCGAAAGAAGGAAAAGCAAAACGAAAAAGAAATGAAAGTAGAAAAATGAAAGAGAAACGAAAAGCTCATTCGGCTTGGGTAATTCCATTGCTTAATTCGTTTGATGTTTTTGACTGTGAGTGGTAAAATGGCCATTGAGGTGTCTGTTGTTTCCGTCGCCGTCTTGTCTGTCTTCGGCTGCAATGGCTATTCTTTCCTTTGAATGTCTGGTTTGACCCTTGACTAAAGTCAAGCCACAACCATTAATAAATCAGTTTAAAAATCGTTAAACAAGTCTTCGTTGTAGTATCGGAAAACCTAAACACGGCAATTAACATAATCTTCAAAGATAATAAATGGTTAATAATTTATCGAATTTACGCCATTGTTTTTATTGGTTCTAATCGTAGTGACAGGAAAAGACAACGGAATGGCAGTGAAAAGGACCGTGACATAACCAAGACAAATTTCATTCGCTTAGTTTTTTATAAATCCAGTAAAAACCTGTTTAGAAAGAAAGTCTTATAGAGGTAATCTAATTGAATACCAAAATTATTAAAAACGTGATTATATTTTGATCACGCAATTATTGGCTGGAAAACCTGCGCAGAAGCGCAATCAGGAGCAAAATAAATGTAATACGTACGGCTTGAATGGGTTAAATCTTATGGAAGATTTACTCTAACGGGAAATCTTTACGAGAAGACTCGACACCAAGAAAGACCGCCAACCAAGTAGATTATTGGCCATAATGATAATCACCTTTTTACGAGGGGAGATTTGATAATGGCCTCTTAAAACAAACAGGTTCATTTGTTCGGATTTATTTTTCTCGAAGACGAATTTTCGTGAGAGTACGTATTGGGAGTTAAATCTCAATCCTGTGACTTCCTATGGAGCAAATTTACGATCTATCTTCATCTTAGATATAATAGGATTACATGACTAACACTCTCTCCTTCTTTATACACAGGTGAACGAAAACGATCCTCCGGACTTAAGCTTACAACGGCGATCCCACCGACATACTTATCTTGGGGGCCCGCTAATACTATTAAACTCAACGTTAAAAACCCTTAAACCCCTAGTGATCTGCAGTAAATTGACATATAACTCCAATGTGATTAGGTATTTTGTTCTTAACGAGTAATTCTCCTGTTTAGTTCCCATGTAGGCTGGATAAAGTGCGCGAGAACCCTCTAGACGCATCCTGGCTGAGTTTTGTACTCAGTGTAAGAGAGGCTTGTTCTAATTCACTAGACATTAGAAGTTCAGTTAACATCACCAAAGATCCGGTTCTAAGTCAATAGCTCTACATTAACCCCTAATGGCGCTCCTTCTGTTTCAACGTCGCAGTGAGTGGACTACTAATTACTGATGTCATGAAGCTAAGCGATCTAAACGACTTGGGGTATTGAACGCGAGTATGATTTTCACTCCTTGTCATAAGGAGCCCTGATTCCAGCCTTCCCAGACAGTTTAGGTTTCAGCGTTTTCTTTTTTTCAAAAGCCCAAACACCTGTTTTCGCGATATGAAGCTAGCTACTTGAGCAGGTTGATTCTAAATGGCCTGAGATCTTACCTTTTGTTTGGAGATAAATCCAATAGCGATCAGTCCGTCAAAGCCAGCACAACGCGACGAGATCAGTGGAGGCGAGTAGTATCCCAAGCACTGGGTTCTTTGTTCTTGTAATGGCTTTAATGTTTAGCGGTCTTGGTCGTGGGCGGAGTTGTATCAACGCTCTTTCTTTCTTTCCCTTCAAAGAATAACGCTAATCGTTGAACTCATAACCGCCTTTTTAAGCTCTAAAGTGCAAATTAAAGGTACATTTTCCGTTTGCAGTCAGTAATGATCATCTCGGGAACTCTTCTATCTTCTTGATGTTTCTTGCCACTTTACAAATCAACACTTTTATTTCGCGAATGTCCATAAAAGCCGAATGAATAAACGCAACGGAGAAGCAAGTTGCTTCTTCAAGCACAATTAAGCTTTTTTTTCTGGGTTTTAAATTATAATAAAAACGCGGTTTTAGCGGTAACCGCAGTTAACACGGTAAAGTGCGAGTTAGGTTATGGGAGTGAGCGGCATTTTTTGAGTAATTTTTTACAAACTATTTTCCAATTTTCTATTTTAAAATAGTCGGATGATCTCGTGACAGCACATCGAATGAAATAGAAGCAATGGTTTAGCACTGTCTTATCGACTTTTAGATCACATGGTTTGAAATAAGAGAATTTAAGTGTACAAAACAGGATGGAAAACCTGGAAAAAACTAACATTATATTATTTCTCTTTTACAATAAGCTGAACCAAGAATGTTTGAAATGAAATCCGCGCTTTAGAAAAATGAGTCTTTTGAAAAAAAGTGGAATTTTTCTTCCCTGATTTTGAAGAAAAATAAAGCAATTTGCTTATCATTATTGAACGGCTGATTTGACATCCAAAATGTGCATGGTGTAGAAAGAGCACGAAGGAATCGAGGTTTAGGAATTCGCTAATGGAGAGAAAAACGAATGCAAAAGAAAAGGATCCATGTTTGGGGTAAACTTGTTCCTTGTGTTAGGCAAATGGCCTTTTCTTTACGGTTTTTATTTTTTTTTTTTTGTAGATTTTTCTTCTATTCAATCGGATCAAATGTCGTTTAGCATAAAAGGTTACGGAACCTTTGAAAATCATACCGCAAAGAAAGCGAACAAGAATGCTAATGTTTTGAAGTTAATAAATCGCCAAAAAGAGATGGGGTTTTTTTGTGGTGTTTACCGTCTTTCTACTTCCTCCTTTGCTAGCCATGTCAGCTGTTCTTGACCGCTCTACGTGCTCAGAAACCATGATCTTTACAAACAATACAAACCGATGTAAACACAGTGCAAAGTGTTAAGGCGTTTATGTATTTCCTTGCTCACTTGGTGAGGCTATAATTTGCTAGGAGTAATCCAAGTGCTTGCAAACAATACTGAACTACGACCTGCTATTGTAGTAACGTGTTAATCTATTTAGTTTGGTAATTGGATTAGTGGAGGAGAAGGGACAACCTGAAGGCTTTTGTACAAGACGTTGTTCTCGCTAAACTAACACAGTTCTGAACTTGTTTGCTCGTCATTAATCAAATGGCTTTTAACAAGAGGAAGTAAGTCATCGGAAAACAGAGGTTTAATTCCATTCAGGACTCATTCCCAAAGGATTAAAACGCAAAAGAACGTCAGTTTAAAAGAACTGGTTTTTTCTTCCCTCGAGCGGACGTTTTGTTGTTGAGCAAACAAAACGGGCAGGTGAAAAAACCAAATGAAATTGAATAAAGACTGTTTGAATCAAATAATAATTGACTGGTAAAACCAATTGAAGACTGAAATTGAAATTTATTTCGAGGTTGCTTTTCGGCGGCTTTGCAACTGACTGACTGACTGACCGACTGAACAGGAGTTCACACACTCAAGTATTTATCATAACAGTGTGGATTACCAAATGGTAATCCTTCCAGTTGGAGTGCTGTAATTACTGGATTACTCAGCGCATCGGAATAACATTTGGGATAAGCGACACGTGCACTGTCTTAGAACTCGTTAAATTCTCACTATTAATCGATTGCAGAGATTAATCCGTTTGTTTTTGGCATTGAAAACAAGGCGAAAAAGCGGTGAACTTCTGATTACTTTGAGGCAGACAAAGTTGAAGTTAAACAAAGAGTTGTACTCAAATAGTTCAATCAGTAAAAAAAGATCGTTTTCGTTACGTTAAATTACTTGTCTTCGAAACAAAACAAACTCTGTTCTCAGTGTCTCGAAGTCTAAACTTAGCTCTTTAGACGTGAGAAAAGAATTTTAACAAGGTCCCAAGCGTAATTCGAGACGGTATTTAGGCTAGTAAATCGGGGAAAAAACCAAAGCCATTGATTGCAGTTCTTTGTGGTGGTTTTTGGGCACTGATCTAGACAAGGTATTGATGCTTGGTAATTGGGAAAGCCCACTTCCTAGAATGTCACTGTAGATTTTGTCATTGACCTAGCCTTCGCACAGGTGACTTGGATAATTATGTTAATTTATGTAAAGGAAGTAATCCACCAATCAGAGCAAACTAGCTTGGACTGAGCTTATGTGCGAACTGATTGTTCGTGTGTGTAAGGTCCAGGAATCCAAGACAGCGGGTGGGAGAAAAAAATCTCCAAAAGTATCTTCTTATAAAATGAGAAAATAGAAGTTGGAAAAATAATAATAATTAAAGGAAGTATGATAGCAATGACGTTCATAAACTAAAGTACCCACCTCAGTTTCCCTTGAAACGGCAGAAAAAGGACACTAACAAGCGCAAACAAACATAGGAAAAGGAAAGAAACAAACCTTGACTTGACCTTTCGAGGGAGTGCTGAGCTATATCCATCTCTAAGCATTTATTCTTTGGCTATCTCATCCTACAATGGCAAGGGATTGTGGGTCATGGGTAAGTCAATGTTGCTTCTGGAGAATACCAATTTCTCTGTCTCATCCCGCTAAATCAGATCCTCCTTCTCCTGCTAATTATTCCCTTAATAACAATCCAATCACAATAATTTAAATCTTTCACGGTATGTATTTCATGGAACACAACAGCTTCAAAATGTGCGTTGTTCTTTCCGTGGTGAGTAGATCACAGAATTGCGCAAAATGTTAATAGTTTTCGATTTTCATTTTAGCGACCTTGCTTTGTTGTCACAAGAACATTATTTTCATCTTTCACAAAATGTGCTCATTCGCTCAGGCAAGAAAGGTACACAGGCATGTGAAGTATTCAAACGATATTCAACAGCATCACTTTTTTTTCGGATATTTTATGAGAGATAGCATGATAAGTTATGTACAAAGATAGAAATTTTCAATAGCTAAGATATCAGTAACGGTTCTGACAACACGTAACATACCACGATGAGTATTCGTTAAAACCACAGAACATAATAGATATCTAGTCGATCCAGATATTTACTATACGCGCAGTGGACCGCTGTCACGACGAATGGGGCAGGCCAACCACGACCCATTGCCTTTCTACCTAGAACTCCCTGACGAAGCATTACTACCTTACTACAAAACGACCTCCCTAACCAAACGCATTCACCAAGCCAGTCTTTTATGCCTCCAAAAATGTCAGCTGTTCTAATGATATAGATGCACACATGATAGAGCGAATTTCGTATGAGTTGGAAACGGACCGTACCGTACAGTGACCGTATTGTGACCGTAACTACGGACCGTAATCTAAGGACCGTAACAGTGATCTAACAAACATGCATGCACCGTCAACTTGCTTTTCCATAACGTAGCCGTGTCCGTACCGTAACTCTTACGGTCCGCTTCCCACTCATACGAAATGCGCTCTATATGTATGTACTGTGTGCTGCAGAGTTGAGCACAAAGTGATATGGATGCCCACTAGATGTGTATGTGTACAATGATAATGGTGGTTATTACATAAGGCATACCTTTAACAGATATCGTTTGAAATGTTAGTTCTACTAACGTTTTGTGCGCACATGATATATGTATGTACAGTGATATGGAATGGTGATCACACAGGGATACCGTTGACAAGAAAAACTTTGGAAGACGAACCGGCATTTCGACTACTGACGGAATAGAGCTGAAAAAAAAGAGTATTAAACAATCAGTAAAGCAATACTAAAGCATGTAGCAAATCTTAGTAGTTACACTAGAATTATTTTGGAAATTCCCCAAGGTCAGACACCAAGAAGTACATTTGGGTTGTGCGTTTCTCCGATGGCATATGGTTATGGGCTTCCTGTTGTTTTGGCGGGAAATTACGCCCAAAACCAACGTGCTCATCTTCACTTTGTGACAACAATACTATTGCTCAACAGGTAGACAATGAGGAGTTTTCACAATTTTTCCTGTTATGCTTACCTTTCTTCCTTTCTTTTTCATAGAATAAGCAAAAGTGGGATATTTATACATGGCATGGGCGTACATTGCTTCTCTGAATTCTTGTGCCACAGCATTCTGAGCCCATTCTGCTCGTTTCAGTGAAGCATTTTTCTTCAAAAGAATGAACATTCAATTAACTACACCAGCTACAATCTTGGACAAAACTAGTAGTAGTTGAGACCTTTGCCTATGCACGTGGTAGTAGAGGTTTGATTTTAAATTTTGCAATATGAAACAAACCCCCTTGCTCCCCAGCCTCCAATGTTGGTTCCCCATGGCATCTCCAGTGAACTTCAGACCCGACCAACATTGAAATGGAAGGGGGGGGGGTGAGAAAGAGAGGAGAAATACATTAGTACTGCTCCGAAAAGGCAAAGTGTCCCAACAGTTTTGTCCAAGACTGTAGCCTACTTATTTGGCAGTCACTGTGAAGGAAGGATAGGAATGGGTGCAGGTTCAAAAGGAGATCCTTACCAAATCAGCCAGTTGCAGAACTTTCCTACACGGCTCTTCATCATCTAAGTCAAGGATTCCAAGTTCAATATGGACCTGACCTAATGACATGTCCTCTCCAATAAGAGCCTTGCCAAATATATGCAACAGCAATGACCTGTCATA